>VSMD01132187.1:0-23123 GCA_008750895.1 Mirza zaza
GCACAGCATCCAATCTCTCTATAACTAGACTCTCTCCTGCCTTAACCCTATCTATCACTTCATACTCTAATATCAATCCAGTTGTACTTCCCTGTTTGTTCATGCTATAATCATCTTTTAAAATGCCAAATATCTTCCTTCTTTACTTGACTAAATCCTATTCACCCTCTAAGGTTGCATAAAATCTTCCTAACTCCCTCAGGTTGAACAGATTGCTCCCTTCTGTGGACCCAAAGCAAATTACCCATACATTTATCATGCATTACAATATACTGAAATGCTACATAATGTACTTATGCCCTTTCTAAACTGTGAATTTCATGGGGCTAACAATCAAGTTGTATCCATTTTGTATGTTCCTAGAATTTAGAACATAATAGGAACTTTTATTGAAACATCAAACTCACTATTGAATATTATTCAAATTTACTATTGTACAATTTCATAACTGTAAATTTTAAAACTGTAAGTCCAAATATGTTAATACACTTAAGAAACCCTATAAAGGCTAAACATGGATAAAATAGAATTACCTTCAATTTTCTGCTGTATAGTTTCATAACCTTCCCCTTCTTTTGATAGATTTTCTTTATCCCTGTTAAAGTTTCAACAAATATGTTTTACTATATCAAAGAATAAGAGTTTAAATTACACCTAAACAAGAACTAAAATGTACAGTCTAGACATATGAAGTTTGTAAAATAAAAATTACACACTCTTTAACCTATACTCACAGACACTAAGGTAAATTAGTAATGAGCAAGTAAGTATAAAAGTCAAACTATGTAATTCTATAAATTCTATGTATTCCTTGTATATAATTAGGTATGCCAACAACATTAACAACAAAAATAACAAAAATAAATTCAATAGAAACATGAGGTTTCTTTTAATCAATATTGTTATTAATGGTGTAATAATGTTCAAGAGCACAAGTTCTGGAGTGAGACTAACTGACCAAAAACCATTTTCATTTGCTGACTAATTATATGACCTCAAGTAAATTAATTACTCTCTGAGCTTCAGTTTCTTCATTTTAAAATTGGGGAAACTTCCCATAAAGAAGTCATGAGGATCAAAGGAGATTATACATATAAAGTTACTAGAAAAATACCTAGCACACACAGACACTATGGTCTGAAACTAATTTCATGCCTTATAAAAAATAGCTCTAGCAAATATATCTGAGTGAAGGATCTAGTTATGCAACCTCATTGGAACGAACTCAAGTACCACTCCCTTCATTCCTTTAAGTCATTGACAAATAGAGACCTAAATAAAGCAATTATATGATAAATAGTAGCCCCTGCCAAGTATGAGTATAAACTTTCTATTTTAACACCATAAAATTAAAAATTTTATGTATGTTTAATGAAAAAGCTGGTTGTTTACATAAACATAAAATTTTTACTTGGGTAAGTTGCTCATATAATTTTTAATGAAGGTGCTCATGAACAATTAAATATATAATCAGTTCTTAAATCATTGCTTTTTTATTATCTGATCAAACTGAAAGAAGAGTTTTTTAGTTTTGTCTCAATGTCCAATATAACTTTCTAATAATAGCCACACATAGTTACTATACACTTGAAATGTGGCTAGTACAGCTAAGAAACTGATTTATTTTATTGAATTGAATTGAATTTGAATAGCTACTTATGGGGAGTGACTACTGTATTGGACAGTGCCATCTCAGACTATTACAAATTTCAAACAGAAACAAATTCACTAGACCTGATTTGATTTAGAAGCTCTATGTTTAGCCATATTATCTGACTCATTATCTTACATTTGGTGCTAACTATATACCCCCTCTTATTGTTCTTAATTCAATTAGTTCTTATATTTCACTTACATGGGCTTAGACAACATGGCTCTGAAGGAGTATTTAGACCCCTGTGTCAAGCGACTTCTCAGTTCTTCAAGTTTTTGTACACGTCTTACTATTTGTGCAATATTTAAACTGATGGTTTTGTCAGGTGCTGGAAGCTCTGGTTCTAAAAGAGTTTGATCTTTACTTATCTAAAACAATAAAATTAACCAGTTAATTGGGAAATACCCATTTTTCTCCCATCCCTCAAAGACATTTCATTTATTTCCTTTATCAAATCTAAGTAATTTTTACAATATTACTTTTATCTATGGCTATAGTCAAATATTCTGATATATTTGACAAATATACTTGAGCAATTATCTATAAATAGAATTATAGCTCAGTGATGACTTTTATATGTCTAAACTAAAACCCTCTTTTATTTTAATACATAGGAATTTTAAGCAAGTCCAATAACAATAAGTGCAATTCAAAATATTTGTAAGAGTAATTCTAAAATAATTGCTTCTCCTAAATTCTTTCTAAACATACCCTTACTGTGATAAAGTGTGGAACAACAGTAATCTGCTCTCAAATACCCTCTACTATTAACTCCCAGAAGTTAATATATAAAGGTCTATGGCCCTGGCATCCTCAGTCTGCATGAAAAAAAAAAAAAAAACTGAGACCCACTTGGGTGTTATAAGACCTTTGGAATAGACCAAATAAAAAGTAACGGGCAGTGGGAAAAATCAGTAAGATACACAGAATAAGATGAACATAACGAGTATTGTAGGTAAACAGGTCTACTTAAAGAAAGTTCAACAAGAATGAGTGTCCAAAAACACAGTGAAAGAAACCTAGAAACCGCCAATATATGCAGACATAAATAAGGAGAATAGCAATTGGGGTCAAAAAGTTTTGACAGGAAAATAGCAGAGAATATTTACAAAAGTAATTCTTAAATAATTGCTTCCCTTAAATACAGATACTAACCCATGTAGACACCTCTAATCCTCATGATAGGAGGAAAAGCGGAAAGGGAAAAAAAGAGGTCAAGGCCCTAGCAAATAGAAATTCGAGCACTGGAGATTGAGAAGAGACTGCATTTCAGTGATGACTGTCTGGATTAGGATTAGGTTATAATAGCAAGAACTAAATGCTGGACAATGAACTAGGTAGAAGCCTGAGATTGTGTAAGGAAGATAAGGAAAAGGATGCAGAACAGGAAGCAGGAAGGGAAAGGAAGGGAAGCAGAGGACCCATGGAAACTCTATGGCCAAAGGAAAGACCTCAAGGAAGAGGCCACTAATCATAAATTGAGTCTAAAGGGTGATATACCAATCAGGTACATATATCAATCTATTGCCTCTCATCTCAAAAACATATTTGCTTATAATAGTGGAATATTTCTTCCTTGACAGGTGGCATGATGTTAACTTTTGTCAATAGAGGGTCCTAGAGAGGCACTGGAGGTGGAAGAAGCTCTTCTTCCTAGTTTTGTCATCTCTCTCTGCATACTAATAGGGCAGTGCATAGTATATCTAGTAGCACTCATCCCCAGCAAGTTTCAACAGCACAACCCCTATGAATGGTTTCATGGTGAAGTCCCTGACATAGCACATTCCTAGGTGCAGCTTCCACCAGAACTTCTTAGCAAAATCCACCAGCACAGAACTTCCTTTCGGGAGGATTTACAGGATACCATCCTTGTAGACAGCTTTCTAGCAAGAGATACAGTAACTCTCTACCAGATGGTTTTTCACAGCCCCACATAGAGTGGTCTCCTAGTGTACCACCCTCATGGGCAGCATCCCAGTGAGTTCAAGTTCCCCTAGCATAGCACCCCTGCAAACTTTGCCATCTAGTGATTACAGCTGCTCCCTCTTCAGAAGGTCTGGATCTTAGCCCTGGGTTGCGGGGAGGGGAGGATTGAGGGTATTCATATTTGTTCCCTCCTTGAGAACTCTACTTACATCCATCCTGGGAGTAGAGGCTATTCCCTGTATCTCCTAATCCTATATTTGTTAGGATTTTCTGTGCCGCTTTAGTAGATATAGCCCTCTGTTATAATAATTCTTTAACTTTTCCTAATCAAATTACTGTGTGGTTTTTGTCTCTTGATTAGACTCTAACTGATACATTATATTTCTCAATAAGGATGAAATCTGAATGGAAGTCTTTTCTGGGAGAAGAGAGGAAGGTATGCAACTAAAGCAGTATGGAATAGACAGTGGGATTATCAGCTAAATAATTTCATCAGAGACTTATGGAGCACAGATTCCAACAGGACAACTCTGAAGAACACAGGTTACAGGCTCATCCTACATTTCTCTGGTGCAGCTCACCATATACTCTGATGGCTTCAACATGTATCTCTGCTAGCACAACATGACCACAGGCATTAACCTCACCAGCATGTACTGACAATAAAACCTGTCAGCAGTAAAAAGAATATTGTTCCAAGATTCTCAAATGTTAGTGTGCATAAGAATCTCTTAAGGAAGCCTTTTAAATCAACGGATTTCTAACCCACAAACACACACAAAAAAATTCTAATTCAGTAATGTGCATTGATAACACATATCCTGAGTGACATTTGAACATGTTCCATCAACTACACTCCTTGAAGAAACACTCCTTGAAAGGAAAAAGATAATACAAACACTTATGCCTGATACATCAAATACACCTGATACACCAAATTAAGAAACTGTCCAAGAGAAGTAATTATGGGTTTAAACATTGAAAAACTTGTAATTCCAGATCAGAAGTATAGTTGTGTAGGGAGGATCCCCCTAGGGATTATAAACGCATAAACTGGGATTTCAGGCATACTGTAGATGATGGCAACTGGCACTAAATGTTTAAATAACGGATGCAGAGAAAAGTGGACACATTTGACAGCTATTTAGGAGGTAAAATCAAAAGGATTCATGGATGGATTAAGTACTAGGCATAGGTAGAAGTTGTCAAGGATGGTTACCACATTTCTGGTTTACCCAACTTGATAAACAGTACTACCATTCACTGAAATAGGGAACACTAAAAGAGCTGTATGAGTTTAGGAGTAAAAAAAATTCTTAGTTTCAACCCATTGGATTTGAAGTGGAATAGTCTCATAGTAATAGTATACAAGCCTGGAATTCCAGAAAATTGTTTTGAGCAAAAGGTGTATGTTTCTAAATTACCAGCATAAAGATAATACTTGAATGGAAAAACTAGACGAGATTGACTACAGAGAAAGTCTGGAGTAAAAGAAGAAAAGGGGGCTGGGCGCGGTGGCTCATGCCTGTAATCCTAGCTCTCTGGGAGGCCGAGGTGGGCGGATCGTTTGAGCTCAGGAGTTCGAGACCAGCCTGAGCAAGAGCGAGACCCCATCTCTACTATAAATAGAAAGAAATTAATTGGCCAACTAATATATATAGAAAAAATTAGCCGGGCATGGTGGCACATGCCTGTAGTCCCAGCTACTCGGGAGGCTGAGGCAGCAGGATTGCTTGAGCCCACGAATTTGAGGTTGCTGTGAGCTAGGCTGACGCCACGGCACTCACTCTAGCCTGGGCAATAAAGTGAGACTCTGTCTCAAAAAAAAAAAAAAAAAAAAAGAAGAAGAAGAAGAAAAGGGAATGCATAGGCTAAAATCTTGAGGCACTTCAACATTTACTGGTGGAGTAAAGGAGATGACTCTGAGAAGGAGACAGCCAAAGAGGTAAAACAATAGCCAGGATAGTATAATTCACAGAAGCCAAAGGAAATGTGTTTCAAAAACCAGGGAGCAATAAAAAATGTTAGTTGTGGCTAAGGTAAAGAAAAATGTCTGTTGAATTTAACTACATACAAATCATGAGGAACCATATGGAGAGAATGTTTTCCTGGTTATGCAGATAGAATTTAGTCTGGGTAGGTTAAGAACTGCTTGGGAAGTAAGACATAGTGTATAGTAAATTAATATAAATTTGGCTCTGAACCTGTAACATATGCCCCACAGCTAAACTCTTAAGGTTTTATATTAATAGAAAATCCATAAACAACTCAAACTGTTTTACTTGATACCCCCTAGTTGGCTCTTAAAGAAAAAAGTGCCTAGATTAACCTCTTTGCTAGATACCAGTTTATCAACTGAATAATACTTTTTTAAAAAAAGAAAAACTAGTTCAGTTGTTCAAAGACCATCTGCAATATTTTTCTCTCTAGGTACTTATAAATCTTTTTTGCCTTTATTCCCTGACAATAATTTACTATTTCTCTAATGTGAGTAAATTTGTGTACAAGATAATTTTTTTTAAATTGGTTAATGAAAGGCCTAAAACTGGAGGGAAATGTGGCATCAAATGAGAGATAGATGAGCATATTTAAAAACTAAAAGAAACAATACAACCGAATGAGAGAGGCTGAATATACAAGAGAGAAATGACTAATAAAAGTTCTTGAGAAGGTGAGAGGAGATGGGATCCTAAACATAAGTGAAGGAATCAGTCTTAAGTATTAGGAGGAACAATATCTCTGTTTTAATACGAAAAAAGGAAGAGAAAATGAGTACAGACATAAATATTTTGTATGGTGGCAGGAATTGAAGGAGCCCCAACCAATGGCTTGCAGTTAGAGCATTCTAAGTGATTAGATGAGAGTGAAGACAAAAATGGGACAGAGGGGGTGGACCATAGATAGTAGCTGGCAAAGGCTGAAATTTTTTCAAAAGTGCAACAGAATTGCCAGGTAGTATTTGGAGTAATTGTGTCTAACCCACTATGTTATTAATATTTCCCTTCAGCAGTGTTTCACAGCTAACCTATAGGTCCAGAGAAAGTAAGTAATTGCATTTATTCAAGGTTAAATTTTGTATACAAGACTGGTGCAATGAAAAAAGAAAGAGATAAGGGACATTTGGTAGTTAAAAAATTCACTGTGATGAAGTACACAGTCTCCAAGCTAAATAGAAGGATTAACAATAAAAAGATTGCAAGAAGGTAGAGGGAATAAATGAACTGGAGGTCTTGATGATGTCAAAGAGAGGTGTTTAAAGTAATAATTGGAAAGATAGAAATTTATAGTCCAAGAATAAGTTGTCTGAATTGGGGATTTAAAAAAAACAAAGCAATTTGGTTAATGATAGGTCCAGAGTGTGACTGGAAGTGAAGGCCAATGGTAAAGAACACTGGATCTTTGGAAATGAGGAAGTCAAGGAACTTAAGAGGCCAGGGTTTTGGCTAGGTCATGTACATTGACAAGACTCAGTGTAAAAAGAAAAGAGTAAGGCAAATTCATGAATAAAACAATAAAAAGAGGTTGATAGATAAAAAGTAAGAAGGCAGAAGACAAGGTGAATTTCCCAAGTTTCAAAGAAGTACACATTTTACAAAAGGGTGGAGGAATAGTAGACTTCATTCCAACCCTACTTCTCTGGAAAGATAAAGACCATTATGGCATAGTCAAAGAAGACCCACTAACACTTTACCAATGTCAATCATATCTATCCTAAAGCAAAGAGTGTACAGACTACAAAAGTCTTCTACTCTGAGGCCAGAGGTAAAATAATTAGAAGGTACTAGGATACAGTTGCAGTTTCTACCTTCACCTTTAATTTTGTATCCCAAGTAAATCTGCCTCTTTTCTTTGAAAAGCCTGGGCTTCATGAGCATTTAATTGGATTGTACCATAAGCATGACCAAGGGAGAACTAAAACATTTCTGTAAATCACTACCCTGGAAATCATTCTGCTATACTAACAGCACATATAAAATCTTTTCCAGAATAGAATTAAAAGTCTCTAAGGACAGAAACCAGTAGTTCTCAAACTGGTGGTAAAGTACCTGAAATCAAAAGTACAAAGGAACATCATTAAAATAACACACTAAATTTAGAGAAAATCAATATATAATTTTATGTCTACACATATATCACATTTTGCATGATTTTTAAATATAGCAGAAATGTTTTAATTGATAAATTCTCTCTTGTCAGTTACTCCTATATAAATTAAGAAAAAATAAATTAGTTTCCATTATTCAATTTTAGGAGAAAGAATGTGTCATTCAAACTTGAAGTATACCAGATATATGCAGGAATATAGCGTATATATCAATAAGAAAAATTTTGTTCCATTCACTTATTCCTTCTCCAACTAAATCAAAAGATTACTTTATGACCAACAGTTATTTAAAAATTTTTAACTTATGCATACTTGAAATTGGTTTTCAAATGAGTTAAAATATTAATGTAATTAACAATTAAGAAATGTTATACTTACCTCCTCCATCTGATTGACTTGCCACTGAAACCACTTCAAAAAAAAAAGGAACAAAAAAGAAATAGTTAATGACAAGTTAAATTTCTGCAGTAAAATATGTGTACATATGTGTGTATCTGTGTCTGTGAATTTTCATCTATCACACATATCAGTTCCTAACCAAATTATCATTTAGAATTCAGAATGGAACTAATGCAACACACAACTGAATATAAAATTTTTAAATATAGAGAGCTACAAGTTTGGAAGTTCTTTTATTTCCTCAAAACTCAGAAATCCCTTCTTCATTTACATGTTTTCTTTACTAAGTTTTAGATATATATATAGAACATACCTTAAAAAGAGATTCCAAAATCTGGAAAATAAAGTTATAATTAATACATTTAAAATAGAATTCTTCAAAATATATGACATGATATAATATTTAGTTCAAGTCTTTTGAAATTTTCAATCATAAAAGTGTACTAATTGTTAAAATATAACTTTATAAATCTACAGTCCAAAATCATAATACTTTTATATTTAGAGATAGCATTTTAGTTCATCTTACATAGACAACTTAGTTCTAGAATACAAAACTAATTTTCTACCCTTATAGACCTATATTAGGAGGCCCCCAAATAATTCATATAAATCATTTCATATATCTTCTCAAAATAGGCAAGAAATAAAATTTAAATTCAAAAAAATAATTCACAATGATCAAGTAGGTTTCATTCTAGGGATACAAGGATGGGTCAACATATGCAAATCAATAAATGTGATTCACTACATAAAGAGAACTAAAAACAAAATCATAGATCATCTCAATAGATGCAGAAAAAGTATTTGATAAAAATCCAGCACCTTTTCATGATAAAAATCCTTAACAAATTAAGCATACAAGGGACATATTTTAAAATAATAAAAGTTATACATGAAAAACCCACATACTAAATGGGGAAAAGTTGAAAGCATTCCCCCTGAGAACTGGAGCAAGACAAGGATGCCCACAGTCACCACTTCCATTCAATATAGTACTGAAGTTCTGTGACTTCTCTTTCCAAGAGAAAAACTTGGATATAAATATAAAATATAAAATAAAGGGCATCCAATTCAGGAAAGAGGAGGGCAAACTCTCCCAATGATATGATCTTTTATCTAGAAAACCCTAAAGACTCCTCCAAAGACTTCTAGAATTGATAAATTCAGTAAAATCTCAGGTTACAAAATTAAAGTACACAAATCAGTGGTATTTCTATATACTAATAACAGCCAAGCTGAGAATCAAATCAAGAATTCAATCCATTTTCAATGGCTATAAAAAAAAAACTTAGGAATATACTTAACCAAGAAGGTAAAAGAGCTCCACAAGGAAAACTACAACACACTGATGAAAAAAATCCTAGATAACACATACAAATGGAAAAATGTCTCATGCCCATGGATTGGAAGAATCAATATTATTAAAATGTCCATACTGCCCAAAGTGATTCACAGATTAATGCAATTCCCATCAAAATACCAACATCATTTTTCACAGAAATAGAAAAAAAATCCCAAATTTCATATGCAATTTAAAAAGAGCCCAAACAGCCAAAGCAATCCTCAGCAAAAATAACAAATCTGGCTGCATCACATTACTCAACTTCAAATTTTACTACAAGGTTATAGCAACCAAAAAAGCATGGTACTAGTATAAAAGTAAACACATAGACCAATGGAACAGAATAGAGAACCCAGAAATAAAAGCATACACCTACAAAAACTGATCTTCAACAAAACAGACAAAAACATACACTGAGAAAAGGATGCCTTTTTATATAAATTGTGCTGGGAAAATTGAAGAGCCACATGCAGAAGAATTAAAGTGGATTCCCATCTCTCACCATATACAAAAATTAACTCAAGATGGATTAAAGACATTTATAAATGTAAGACCTGAAACCATAAAAATTCTAGAAGAAAACTTAGGAAAAACTCCTCTGGACATTGGCCTAGGTAAAAGAAAAAAAATTATGACTAAGACCCCAAAGCAAATACAACAAAAACAAAAACAAATAAGCAGGACTTAATTAAACTAAAAAACTTCTGTACAGCAAAAGAAATAACCAACAGAGTAAACAGACAATCTATGGAATGGGAGAAAATATTTGCAAAAAAGAAATTCATCTGACAAGGGATTAATATCCAGAAAATACAAGGAACTCAAACAACTCAATAGTAAAGAAAAAAATAAGGCCGGGCGCGGTGGCTCACGCCTGTAATCCTAGCACTCTGGGAGGCCAAGGCGGGCGGATTGCTCAAGGTCAGGAGTTCAAAACCAGCCTGAGTGAGACCCTGTCTCTACTATTAAAAAAATAGAAAGAAATTAATTGGCCAACTAATATATCTGTAAAAAAATTAGCCGGGCATGGTGGCACATGCCTGTAGTCCCAGCTACTCGGGAGGCTGAGCCAGGAGGATTGCTTGAGCCCTGGAGTTTGAGGTTGCTGTGAGCTAGGCTGATGCCACGGCACTCACTCTAGCCTGGGCAACAAAGCAAGACTCTGTCTCAAAAAAAATAAAAAATAAAAAATAAATAAATAATTTGATTTTTAAATGGGTAAATGACCTGAATAGGTACTTCCCAAAAGAAAGACATACAAACGGTCAACAAGTATATGGAAAAATGCTCAACATCACTAACCATCAGGGAAATGTAAATCAAAACCACAATGAGATATCATCTCACCGCAGTTAAAATGGATATTATCAAAAAGAAGAAGTAGTTAATGCTGGCAAAGATGTGGAGAAAAGTTAACTTTCATACACTGTTGGAGGGAATGTAAACTAGTATAGCCATTATGAAAAACAGTATGGAGGTTCCTTAAAAAACTACAAATAGAACTACCATATACTATATACAGCCATCCTATACTGGGTATATATCCAAAGGAAAGAAAACTGTGTATCAAGGAGTCATCTGCACTCATATGTTTACTGCAACGTGATTCACAATAGCCAAGATATGAAATCAACCTAAGTGTTCATCAACAGATGAATGGGACGGGATGCCATAGGTAATGCCTGTAATCCCAGCGCTTTAGTAGGCCAAGGTGGGAGAATCACTTGAGGCCATGAGTTCAAGACCAGCGTAGGCAACATAGCAGATCCTATCTCTACCAAAAAAAGTTTTCAAAACTGAGCCAAACATGGTGGTGTACACCTGTAGTCCTGGCTACTTGGGAGGCGGAGGTGGGAGGATCACTTCAGCCCAGCTTGTGATTACAGCAAGCTGTAACTATGTTACCGTACTGTAGCCTGAATGGCAGAGCAAGTCCTTGTCTCTAAAAAAATAAAAATAAAGAATTATGAAAAAACAGAGGAACAGACAAATATGGTATATATAGAGAATGGAATACTACTAAGCTGCAGAAAAGAATGAAATCCTGTTATTTGTGGCAACATGGATGGGCCTGGAAGATATAATATTAAGAAAAATAAGCCAGGAACAGAAAGATAAATGTTGTATGTTCTCACTCACATGTGGAAGCTAAGAAAAAGTTGATCTCATAGACATAGAAAGTAGAATAGTGGTTGTTAGAGAATGAGAAGGGTAGGGGTGAAGGGGCATAGAGAGAAGTTGGTTAAAGAATACATAATTGCAGCTAAATAGAGGAATAAGTTATTGTGTTCTATAATACTGTAGGATAACTATAGTTATAGTTAACAATAATTTATTCCATAGTTTTAAATAGCTGGATGAAAGGATTTTAAATATTCACAATACAAACAAATGATAAATGTTTGAGGTGATGGATATGCTAATTACTCTGTATCAAAATATCACTACACACTGTATCGAAATATCACTATGTACTCCAAAAATACATTAATTATTATGTATCAATATAAAAAATAATATTGCCAAAAACAAGAAATTTAGTGTATACCACCATATGAAAGAAAAAGACAATATAAACAATTCTATATATTCTTACGTTTTAATCATGGATAATTGATAAAGGCTGTGATGCTAAACCATAGTTGTGTAGTCATATTAATGGCCAATCACTCTCCCTTTGTTGCTGATTGCCTCCCCGTCAATATTTATTAACTATCTTGTAACTACTTAACTGCTCTGAGAGAGGGGATATGGCAGTTCATTAAAACCCATACAACTATTGAAAAATCAACTCAAAATTCGTGTCTTATTAGTGGTGGGTCAGTGGCATAATCTTTGATTTTTGACATAATACCCTTGATCGTGAAAAAAGAATAAAAATAAATAAATAATGCTTAACAATGCCATGCATAACTCCTTAAGGCATTGAATCTAGGCTAATATTGCTGACTGGCTATCACATTCAAATTTCAACCAACACATATTTTAAGATTTTATATTTGACAGTTTATACAGAATACCTACATTACGTTCTTCCTTAACTGCTTCTTCAACCTGAGTTGCAAACTGTGAACAACATGCCAAGAACGAACTCAGATCACCCCCAACCTTTCAAAAAGAATAACAAAACAAAAAATTACTTTTATTTCAGAATCCATATGCATTTCTAGTCTTAGCATATTTAACTACTTTAATTTTAAATATTTTAATTTTGTGTAATTGATATCCCTTCAAATATAAGGCAAGAAACCATGCTTCAAATGCTATATTAACAAATTCTCCCAGGGAAAAAAATATAAAAGAAAACACATTCTAAGTGATATAGTTTGGATGTTTGTACCCTCCAAATCTCAGGTTAAAATCCCATCTCCAAAATTGAAGGTGGGGCTGAGTGGGAGGTGTTTGGGTCATGGAGGTAGATCCCTCATGCATGGCTTGGTGCCTTCCCTGAGGTAAAGAGTGAGTTCTTGCTCCACTGGTTCCTTTGAGCTCTGATTGTTTAACAAAGATCCTGGTACTTCCTCCCCTCTCTCTTGCTCCCTCTCTCTCGCCTGCCATGTGACATGCCTGCTCCTCTTTCACTTTCTACCTTGATTAGAAGCTCTCTAAAGCTCTCTCCAGAAGCAGATGCTGATGCCATGCTTCTAGTAAAGCCAGAAGAACAGTGAGCCAAATATGCCTCTTTTCTTTATAAATTACCCAGTCTCAGGTATTCCTTTATAGCAATGCAAAATAGACTAAGACACCATACTTCAAATGCTGTACTAACAAATTCTCCCAGAGAAAAAATATGGAAAAAAAGCACATTCCAGGGAGTGGTCCATTAATGACATATACCCAGCCATGTCTCTCCTCTTATTTTCCTCTACACAGTCCAGAAAATCAACTCCATGACACTCTTGAATTTCTGGGTGGCCCCTTCAAAAAGTAACCAATGTATATATACCTTTAAAATATTTCTTTATGTTAAAAAATTCATGCTAACTACAACTTCTCATTATGAGTATACTTGACAAGAGCTGTAGTGCTTACATCTAATGGGGAATAAAAAAACTCTGAGGAAAAAGATAGTTACAGATTAAAACATCACAGTGACTAAATCTCTTCTAGTAAAGCAGTGATTTGTAAATCAGAGAGTTGACCCATACATAATAAACAAATATTAGGCAGTTTATATGTATTTAGGATTCTCGTAGAATGGTTCTCCATGAAAAGTCTGTTCTCTGAACATTACATTTGAAACATACTCATAGGCTCACATACTTTTTATCCTGGTAAAGACCTATAATTATATAGAAGAGAGGAAAAAAATTGAAGTAATTACACAGGGGAGTGGGAAATGAGGGACTAGGGTTATTAGTCACAAATATAAAGTGAGACTTTTAGCATTCTTGGGGATTTTTTTTTCTACCTACATTCAGGTGTCACAGATACAGAGAAAACAGATAAATTTGACCAGGTTTGCAATTTAACCAAGTAAGTTCAATAAAGCAGGAAAGAGCTTTAAAGAGAGTAAAGTACATGTGCAACGGAATGATAATAGTGGACCATGCTATCTAGGCTGGGTGAGTAAGGACACAAACAGGACCTGGGAAAATAAAAAAGCAGTAGGAACAATGGCTTGTAGGTCCCAGTGAAATCAAAGGATTTTTGGAGTAAGAATATTAGGCAGACTAAGTGGGAAAGATAAAAGGTGGTGGCCAAAGAATAGAATTGTTGAAATTCAAATTACGAAACAGCTACTAATCATGACAAGGACTAGAGGATATCACCTTATCAATTAGTGGTGGAGGCAGAATAAAAAACAAGATCATTGAAGGAAAAAAACTCAGTGAACTAAAATACTAGATTATTTGGAAAGCTCTTCTACATAGATATTGTAATCATCAATAGTTGTGACAATAATAGTGTTGTGAGATAAGTAGAATATATTATAATACAGACTACTATTATAGTTGCCTACCTTATATTGATTCTTCCTTCTTTACTAACAGGACCTCAATTGTTAGGGATGGCAATACACATAGCTAATAACAATAACAACAAATTTCCCAGTCCCATTTACCAATAAGGGTAATCATGTGTCCTAATCAGGCCAATGAGACAAAAAGAAATTGTTGGGTGGCTCTTCTAGAAAGTCCTCAGAAAAGGACAAAAATGTCACTTAAGATTAGGATGTAAAAAGACATGAGAGGCCCTCACTGAAGTGTTTACATCACAAAATAAAATGTTCATGCTTTTCCGTGAGGATAATGAAAAACAAAAGGATATAAGGAAGAATGGATGAGTTGAATTCCACAGAAGAACAAGCACTTCATAGGATGAACAAAGAACAAAGGCCATATCCATACCTAAAGGGCAGTATGGTTGAGTGAAAGTGGGCACTTGGACCAGTGGGTGTAGTCTAAAACCAGACCTGTCATTGACAAACAGAATTTGGAGGGATGAAGAAAACCCAACTGAGCCTCTGACAGTAATTTCGCCTGGCAGCTCAACTTGAATAACGGAGGACTCTGAAGGTAAAAGTAAATCACTCAACCCTACTATTTTTCTCCCACCAAACTCCTCTATTCGGAATTTTGCCAAGAAGGTAAAAGAAAAGGAGATCTGAATACCCATAGGTTTGGCCAAAATTTAAAGACTGACAATACCAAGTTTTGGTAAGGATGTGGGGCCACTGAAACTCTCATACACAGCTGGTGGGAACACAAAATGGTAGTGTCATATTGGAAAACAGTTTGGTAGTTGCTCACAAAGCTTAACATATACTTACAACATAATCCACAAATTCCACTCATAAGTAATTATTTGAGATTAATGAACACATATGTCCTCACAAAGAAATACATACAAATGTTCATAAAATCTTCATTCATAACAGCCAAAATAGCTACTGAATCCAACAATACAAATGTTTATTAACTGGTGAATGGATAAACAAATTGGCAGTATTGCATATAATGGAATACTCTTTATAGTAAAAGGAACAAACTACTGACACATAGAACAACATGGATGAATCTCAAAAGCATAAGGGAAAAAAAGCTAAATAAATAAGGCTACTTACTATATGATTTAATTTATATGAAATTCTAGAAAATGGAAAACTATAGTAAAGGACCAGTAGCTGTCTGGATCCAAGGTAGGAGGAAAGAACTGACTGCAATGGAATACAGTGGAGATTTCTGGGATAATGGAAAAGTTTCATATTTTGATTGTGATGGTGATTACACAACTATAGAAAAGGAGGGGCTAGAAAGCAGAGAAAGCTTATCCTGAATGTCCCTATGGCAACTGTATTTTGAATCCCTGCCAGGATTGAAGCAAAATGTGAACCAAAACTATTTAAAATTGAAACCCAGACTCCTGCCAGCTCAAATACTGACAAGATCAAAAAAAAAAAAAAAATCAGCCCTTCAGGGAAAGTAACAATATGCAAGATTGTGAATTATACAAATCAAGTGAGAACTCAATCTAATTAAAAGTTAACTGTGGACCTCAACTCAATTCTTAGAGGAATGTGAATGCTTAGCCCTTTGTCCTAAATGCCAGACAAAGGAAACAACAATCATTCTCTAGGAAACAAAATAAAACAAAATATTATACCTCAGTTTCCAATGTTCTTTTATATACAATGCTTGGAATCCAGTAAGAAAAATTACAAAACATATGAATAACCAGGAAAATACAATCCATAGTCAAAAGAAAAAACAGTCAGAAAAGCAAACACTGATGACCCCAATACTGGAATTAGCAGACAAGGAATTTTTTTAAATCTATTATTAAGATACAAGAATTTCCAGGAAGAGAGAAGAAGAGATGGATAACAGAAGGAGAGATACAAAAATCTCTAAAAAGGAACCAAAAAGTAATCCTAAATATAAAAATTATAATATTTGAAATAAAAAAATGTATCAGATAGAGTTTAACAGCATATCAGACACTACAGAATACACTGGTGAATCTGAAGATTAAGGTAGTATATGTTGTCCAAACTAAACCACAAAAAGAGAAAATGCTGAAATAAATGAACAGAGTATGAATAACTTCTTACATACTATCAAGCAGTGTGTGTAATTAGAGTCCCAGAAAAGGGCAGAGGGAGAGCAGTAAAATATCTGAAGAAATAATGAATTTTCCAAATTTAGTGAAAACCATCAAACTACAGACTCAACTTAGTGGACCCTAAGCAGAACAAATATACAGAAAACTTCACCTAGACAAGTCTTCTGAAGCTGCTAAAAAGAAAGAGAAAATCTTAAAAGCAGCCAGACGAAAAAAGGGAAACACTGATTTAACAACAATAGCACAAAAAATAAGTAGGGGTTAATAAAATTATATAGCTATAAGGTTCTCACATTAGAAACAAACTGGTATAACATTAATTCAAGAAAAAATTTGGGCCAAGTGCAGTGGCTCACGCCTGTAATCCTAGCACTCTGGGAGGCTGAGGCGGGCAGATTGCTCGAGGTCGGGAGTCCGAAACCAGCCTTAGCAAGAGCCAGAACCCGTCTCTACTATAAATAGAAAGAAACTAATTGGCCAACTAACATATATAGAAAAACATTAGCCGGGCATGGTGGCACATGCCTGTAGTCCCAGCTACCCGGGAGGCTGAGGCAGCAGGATTGCTTGAGCCCACGAATTTGAGGTTGCTGTGAGCTAAGCTGATGGCAGGGCACTCACTCTAGCCTGGACAACAAAGTGAGACTATGTCTCAAAAATAAAACAAAAAAAGAAAAGAAAGAAAAAAAAATTTTGATATGTTTAAGATATATATTAGGCCGGGCGCAGTGGCTCACGCCTGTAATCCTAGCTCTCTGGGAGGCCGAGGTGGGCGGATCGTTTGAGCTCAGGAGTTCGAGACCAGCCTGAGCAAGAGCGAGACCCCATCTCTACTATAAATAGAAAGAAATTAATTGGCTAACTAATATATATTAATACAATTAATATAATTGGCCAATATTAATATATTAATATAATTGGCCAACTAATATATAGAAAACAAAAATTAGCTGGGCATGGTGGCACATGCCTATAGTCCCAGCTACTCGGGAGGCTGAGGCAGCAGGATTGCTTGAGCCCAGGAGTTTGAGGTTGCTGTGAGCTAGGCTGACGCCACAGCACTCACTCTAGCCTGGACAACAAAGTGAGACTCTGTCTCAAAAAAAAAAAAAAAAAAAGATATATATTGGCTCCCTATAGCAACCACAAAAAAACGGTAAAAAGCCAAAAAAAGGAAATAAAAAGAAATACTAAAAAAGATACATAATTAACCCAGTAAGACAGAAAAGAAAGAACAAAGGAACAAAGACTATATGGGACCAAAAAAAGAGCAAACAGCCAGAGAGTAGACTTAATTTAAATTATTTTATTAATATTTTATTACAATAATTATATGAAATGACATGTAATTATATTAATTAATTGTAAGTGAACTGAATATACCAATTAAAAGTCAGAGATTATCAAGGCTGGATAAAAATGACTCAACTTTATTGTTTCAAAGAGATACACAAAAAATATACAGTTATAAATAGTTTGAAATTAAAACATTGAAAGATATAACATGAAATGATTAATCATAAGAAAGCTGGTATCAGACAAAATATGCTTTAGAACATATATTGTATCAAAAATAAAAAATTATTTTGGACTTCCAGTTCTGGCCATGATGGATTAACCCCATTCCTCCAATCCTCCCTCCTATAACTAAAACACCCTAGACTCAACACAACAAACACAGGAAGATTCTGCAAAGTGGAAAGAAGGCAGCAGGAATCTCAGCTCTTGATGAACATATGTCAATGAGTTCCCTGAGTTTTCTTTTTACCTGAATATTCTAGATGGGACACGGGAAAAGTCTGCAACCTACAACTGCCAATAAGCACAAATGAAAAAAGCCCTAAGAAGAACCAAAGGACTATAAAAAGGGGTCTCTATCATAACATATAACTTTTTGGCAATACCTATCCTACTTGAGCCAAATACCAAGAAAAATTCTAAGCACCACCTCATATACGTCAGCAGTGCTCAAAAATAACGTGGCAATGAAAGTTGACACACCATCTCTCCCATCAGGTTGGTATCAGCAGTGCTAAATGGAGAGGAAATTTCCATCACCTACCTAGCAGTAATCAGAGGCATTTCGATGCCCCCACCAGGGTGATATTAGTGGTGCCAAGTAGGGAACTGTATTCAACCCTTGTCTGAAAGTAGCCATCAGAATGAGGCAAGGATGTCTGCTCTTACCACTGTTACTCAAGGAACAGTGGAAACCACTGCCAGCACAGTAGGTCAAGAGAAGGAAATAAAAAGCATTCGGATTAGACAGGAAGAAATACAACTGTCCCTATTTAAAGATGACATGATTGTCTATGTAGAAAATCCCAAGGAATCTATAGAAAAACCCGTAAAATGAAAAAAATACATTGAACAAAGTTGCAAGATATAAGATCAACACACAAAAATCATTCATGTTTCTCTACTAGTAAGTAACAAGCATGTGGAAGTTGAAATTTAAAGCATAATGCCATTAATAATCACTCCAAAAAAACCATGAAATATCCATGTATATATCTATCAAATCATGCATAGGATCTATACAATGAAAATTTCATAATGCTAATGAAAGCAATCAAACAAGACCTAAATAAATGGAGAGACGTATTACGTTCATTAATTAAGACTCAGCGTAGGTGTTTCACTACATGGAGCCAAAGTCAATCCCTAATTAACAAAACTAAATTATATAATAAAAGAATAGCATTCTATGTGTAAAGTATATTAAAATATGGTTGAATACATAAAATAACTCAACAAATTGAAGAAGAACCATATAATTACCTCAATAGTTGCATTACTGCAATATATACAACAAATACATTTGTTAACCTCATTTATTCTTTGGGGTTTTTTTTTATTTAGTAAGCTAGAAATAGAAGAATACTTTCTTGACATGACATAGAATATAAATCTCAAACCAACAGATAAGCCCATGCTTAAAAATTAAACAGAAGAAGAAGCATTATTAAAAGCAGTCCCAAGACACAAACATGCCTCAATTAAATTTTAAGAGAAGTATTAGCAGAAGATGGAAAAATCAATACAGTAGTTTAAAGTTTCCTAGGAGGATCATTTTCATGGATGGGGAATTTATTCTGAGAACATATATGGATTCCAAAAGAAAATCTTGGCCCTTTTCGGTGATAATGTGTCTACCTTATTACCTATACTTACAGATAAAGATAATTCTTCCTTTTCAGGCTTCACAAATATTTTTTGTTCATTTTCAATGTTAAATCCATAGGTTTCTTCCAAACTAGAAACTACCTATTAAAAATATCAAAGCAAATTAAATACTTTCATAGTTTAAAATTAATTTCATGGAACATAAAAGATATTTAAGCAATCATGCCAGAAGTTTTTTAGCAGCAGCAAGACTTATTTCTGCAAGTGCCATAAACTTAAATTTTCAATCCCATACCCCATATCTCATATCATTATGAGGAAAAAGCAATAGTCCTTTACCCTACTCGTTAGCAATGGAGAGATAGATACTCTATGACTTTATGACTTCTGTGTTGATAGATATCTATAAGGGAGAGGGTCTGTCCATGAATGGTTGAAGCATTAAATAGAGGTTTCTTCAAAGTCTGACTGCCTTGACTTTTTCCCCTGAAGAGAGTAAGGAAAATAGAAAGATAGAGACCAGAAAAAAATCAATTTTTAAAGGAAATTCTCTGACCTCACTCCTCAAACTTTGAACAAACTTGTATTTTGGAAGTTTGACAAACTACATATTCTTTTTATATTTGTGTTCTTCCTCACTGTTCTCACTTGATGTTTGGTACATTTACAAACAATTCAATTCTGGCTCGCTGTGCAAAAAGAAACCAAGAAACAGGATTTTTTTTCCACACTAATAGCTAAAGTTTCTGAAGCACAGAGAAGAATTAAGAGCAGGCATAAAACTTAGAGTGGCCTATCCTTATAAAGGCCTGCTTGCATGGTTGGCCTTAACCTTGCATCTGAGAACTTAGATTTTGGGAGGGTTCCTACTAATTAAGAGAGGCTCACTGTCCCTAAACAATGTGGTTTATGCTGAACACTTGCTTTTCTTGTGGGACTTGGGAATTTTGGAAAAGGTTAGGGCAGAGAGTGCCTAAGTGACCAACTCCCCAGTAAAAACTCTGAAGGTTGAGTAACTTTCCCTGGTAGACATTTCACATGTGCTGTCACAATTCATTGCTAAAGGAATTAAATATATTCTGTGTTACACTAAAGGGAGAACACTCTTGCAAGTTTAGACCTGATTTCCTCCAGATTCCACCTCATGTACCTGCTATAATAAATCTCAGTCATCAGTATGACTATGTGCTGAGTCCTGCAAGTCCTCCTAACAAGTCACCAAACCTGCAGATGGTCATAGGGATCCCCCAACACAGAGCCAAGTGTCTTACCATCTTCAGATGTCTGATAATTTTCCTGATCGCTTCATCTTCTGTTATCAAGTCCTTTGTCCTACTTGATGGAATAGGTAAAGCATATCGTACAACAGATTCTCCTGTTGGTGGAGATCTTAGGACCATTGGTTCAATTTTATCAGGTACTAATTTTGGACTGAGTTTTTTCTTTGGCATAGGTGACACTGGTAAATTAAGTAGCCTTTTTTTATTAGTTAATTCTGGAACACTTGCCAAATTCTGAGTAGTGGTCAAGAGATGCTTTGCTGACTTCATTTTGTTATTAACTTAGCTTCCAAACTATAGATGAAAAATGTTCTTCCTCCCTGTGAATAAAACATTAAGTGATTCAGAGAAAATATCACACTATTAAATTAAACAACAAAAATAAGTTTATTCTAATTAAATTCACATACTACATTTCTGCTTTTGTTATTCTCATGCTATAGCAATGTTCTTAGAGTACATCAAGCAACATGTGGAAGCTACAATTACACTCTGGGCTCCTTTTATTTACAATTACTTAAACACAACAAAGAAAAATAGAATGTAGTTATCACAGTATCTAATTTGCATCAAGTAGTTACTTAAGCCTAAGTATAATAACAATAATAGTAAAAGATCAATCATTTTAAGCTAATATATGTCCTTTATATATATCATTAGTCCCATTTTACATGTGATTAAACTGAGTTCAGAGAAGCCAAGAGTCACAAAGCAAATAAATGTTAAAGCTGGAATTTCAACATACGTCAATAGGCAACAACTAGAGCTTTTTTTCTAAACCATTTTCTCTCCATATGGAAAATGTTGGCTTTTTATTAAATCCTAAAATGTGTTTAGAACCACAAAAGATCCTAAATAGCCAAAGCAATCCTGAGTAAAAAGAACAAATCTGGAGACATCATACCACCAGACTTCAATATATACTATAAAGCTATCATAAACATAAACCAATGGAATATAGTAGTGAACCCAGAAATGGATCCACATATCTACAGCCAACTGATTTTTAACAAATGTTCCACGAACATACACTAGGGAAAGGGCAGTCTTTCTAATACATGGAGCAGGGAAAACCCGGTCTCTATATACGAAAGAATGAAACTAGACTCCTACCTCTCATTCTATACAAAACTCAACTCAAAGTGTATCAAAGACCTAAATATAAGACCTGAAAACATAAAACTACTAGAAGAAAACATAGGGGAAATGCTTCAGGACATGAGACAGGCTAAGGATTTTATGGATAAGATCTCAAAATCAAAAATAAACAAGTGGGATTATATCAATCTAAAAAGCTTCTACAGATTCCGACCAGAAGATGGTGGCTGAGAAACATCGCCAGACACAGTGTCTCTGCAGAAACAACAGATTCTAGCAGAAATTAGAAGAAAGAAGCAAGAAGACAAGCCTACATCAGATGAGGGTCGGCAGGAGGAGTACCTGAGACCACGGGGAGACTCCACGGGAGGAGGTCGCGGAGGAGAACTGGAAGCTGGGACCCCCGGAGCAGCACGGAGACCAGCGGGAAGGGTAGGTGGATCTGCCGTTTCCCCTCCCCTGCATCCCGGACAGCTGGTGGGCTCCCCAGCAAGCGGAGACCTGCAGACACCAGCCCAGCGACGACCGCCGCCAGTGAGCAGTAAGCCAGTAGCGGACGCGGCACCAGGCTCCCAACTCCCTCGGGGCACCTCCGTGTGCACAGACCCGAGCCGCGCGGCAGACGCCATATTGCCTCCTCCTCCCCTCGCCCACCCTACCCGCGGCTGCCCAGAGAGACAATATAGCCACCAGCCAGAGGCAACTACAGGGAACGGGCCCTTCCCTTTTGGGGCCCTACATCTGACTAAGGGGAACTCAGACTGTGAGCTCTCTACCCGCCAGCACTCCCAGGTGCTGCTGGCACGGTGATCCCAGGAGAACCGGGCAGAGCCTGAGGCTGAGAGACATAGACCCAGCTTGGGCTCCCTGTGGGTGAATTGGGACAGGCACTCCTCTCCCTGGTGGGGACAAAGTTTGAACTCTGGGACCCAGAGGTCAGACCTGAAGACCACATCCCGTGCACCGAGGCCTCGCATTGCCCGGGGCACAGAAGGGATATACGTGAACAGCCTGCTGAGGTGTGTGTGCCTTCAGGGGCAGATCAGCGTCCTAGAGGGCAACCCTCCCCCCAAAGGGAGGCCGTGCGCCCAGCCCAGGTGGCGTTCCTGCACAGGGAACCTCCCC
>VSMD01132192.1:0-18420 GCA_008750895.1 Mirza zaza
CTCCTCCCCACTCTGCAGATGAAGGGAGGGGTGGCCAGGCTCTGAGCCAGGTCCTCCTTCCACCTGTCCTCACTGCTGTCACCAACAGTGTCCACAGGGAATGGGCACCAAGCACTGGAGTCTTGGCTGGCTGTGGAGAACGGCAGCGTTGTGTGGGAAATATGTGACTCAGCGGTACCAAGTGGACAACTTACCAATAAAGTCATTTTCATCCATATGGAATCTGCAAATGACTTGGTCCTGCCCCTTCGTATTCAGAAAGCCAGTTCCATGAACGACCACTTCATAGGATTCTGCAGACACAACAGGCAGAAGTCTGAGTGAGGACGGGTGGAGCGCTGTGCACACGCCCGCCTCGCCCTTCCCGGCGGTCCACCCAGTGCCGATGGCCAGGGCGCTCCTGCAAGGGAGAAGCTGTGTCTCTACCAACATCTGTGTGTCCCCCAGGCCAAGTCCTCATCTGGTGTCACTGAGGGTCCATGAGGAGGCGGCTGGGCCTTGAGCACTCAGAGCCCTCTCCCCACCCTCCCTGGCCCAAGGAGCCGTGAAAGGCACCTGCACAGGGGCCGACTCAGCCGGGGCTGCCCCACCCTGGGGTCCCTCGGTGCACCCTCAGGCCAGAGGGCAGCAGGCCAGGCCCTCCCTCTTGTAAGGCATCAGAGGAGCTAGGACAAGGCGGCTGAAGACACCCTGTCTCCTGCCTGAGCTGGGCACCCGGGCCTGATGTCTGTAGGGGTGCTGCCCATGTGGGGGTCTACCCTTCTGTCTTTCTGTGTGCCTGTGGCAGGCTGGAGACCCCAGGGGCAGGGCCAGGACTCAGTGTGGCAGATGAGACACCCAGGATACTGCTCAGGAGAACCCATCCCAGAACAAGTGCCCGCTTGGCTGCGCTTCCAGAGACCTACAGATGATTCCTGCTCCCCTGCCTCTTCCTGGCCCATAGCACCGCCCCCCACCACCCTGGGGTTCAGCAAGCACTTCTCCCAGCGGGGCTCCTGTCCCTGAGGCAAGTCCCACAGGGAAACGGGAGGCAGTGAGAGGGCTGGCCCAGGAGCCCGGAGGCTTCCCGCAGGACTCCAGGCTGCTCTAGTGCACTGGGCTCTGCTTGGCCCGGGCTGGCTCATTCCCACGCCTGATGGGGCCAGAGGCACCCCAGATGCTCCCCAAGGAGCACTGCCTCTGGCCCCTGCATCCAGCCTTCCTTCGGCACCATGGCTCACAGGCAGAGTCTGCAGAACCTCTGGCGGTGGGCAGAGCTGGCCTGCTGACATGCTCTGTCAGGTTTTCTGGTGCCTCAGAAATGGGAGCACACATTAAAAGCCGGAACATTTTCCCTGACAATGCAGATTTCTAGCTTTTCTGGAAAACAGGAACAGCAGCCATCCATGGGTTTGTGTTCCTCCCTGTCAACCACTGGTTGGGGCACAAGGGCACAGCCCTCCTCACATGGGAGAGTTCCCAGGGCCACCTTCACTCCAAGGCCCCACAAGGGCAGCTGACACTGTCCTGGCTGGGCCTGGCCTTCCTCTTGCTCATGGTGTCTGCATGGCCCCTTGGGCTCCCACCCGATGGCCCAGACCCTGCTTTGGAGGAGCCTGAGCCACGTGGGAGCCTCAGCATATGAGAGGGTCAGACCTACAGTTAGGGCTGCAGGAAGTCAGAGGCACTGTCAAGCAGGAGACGCGTCCAGGGAGGTGTCCTGTGAGGGCCTCAAGGGACGGGTGGGCTCAGCCCTCGAGCTAAGCAAGGGCTTGCAGAAAGCTGGGGCCCCTCAGCCCTGCCTCTGCACAGCGGGGCCCAGAACGCAAATGGCCCCTGGAGGGCCTGGTGGCCCCGCCAAGGGGCCTCAGACGCCCAGCCAGGCTGGGGTGAAGGAAGTGGTCAGCTCAGACCCTCGGGCCCCGGGCCGAGGCTGGGCTGGAGGCCAGGCCTGAGGCACGGAGGCCCGCCAAGGCCCCTGCCACGCTGGGTGCGGGGCCCAGAGGCTGAGTGCTGGAGCCGGGACGGCCTGGCCTCCCGGGCCTCCCTTCCCAGGCACCCTCCTTGGTTCTCAGGGCCCCCCTGGTGCAATGGCTCCTTCTACTTCACGTGGGGTCAGGATGCTGCCTTGGCTTCCCTCCACTGGACTGTCCCCCTGCGTGGGGCAGCTTTGTATAGATCAGCTGACAGGTCAGGGCTGGGACCGCTGGCCACGCAGGCAGAGGCAGTGTGCTGAGCTGGTGGACAGAGGGCACCTGTCACCTCGACTCAGCTGCTGGGAGGGAGGAGTGACAACTCACATCCTCACCTGGGCCGTGACAGGGCTGCTCCGATGCCACGGACCGTGTGTCCAGAGGACATGCTCGGCTGCAGCTGTCAGGCTGGCTGCACGGCCAGGCTGCTTTACAGCAGGAGCAGCAGGAAGAGCCCTTCAGGGCACGGGGTCTCTCTACCCCCAGCACTGCAGCCTCTGCCCCACCCCCACCCCTTGCACGGCACGGGGACTGGGACCAGAGGCCAGGAGCAGAGATGGAAATATCACACCAGCTACTGTGTCTCTGGCCCAACCAGCTGCCAGTCCTGTGCCGGCCTCCGCACAGCCCATGGCCTGTGCATCTCACGACACACCTGGCGGCAGCATCTCCGCTCACAGGAGCCTCCGCTGGAGCTGGCGGGCGTCTGGCAATTGCTCCAGGTTGCGTGCCCACGGGCGCAGAGCTCGCACTAGAGCATGGTGTGTCTGTCCCCACAGCCTAGTGCAAGGGCACCTTCTGGTTAGGAACACGGAGGCCAGAGCCCGCGGCTGGTCTGGACCCAGCTGCACCCAGCTGAGCACTGTCCCCACAAAGGAAGGACACCCAGGGCAGCGCAGTCATACAAACGCCCGTGGTGGGGACCCTGCCTGCACCCACAGAGCTCAGTACACAGGATGTCACCACCTTACACCACACAGGACGTCCTCCCCACACCAGTGCAGGGGCCTCAGCTTGGGAGAGAGTGTCCTTGTCCGTTTCCTGACCTCAGGGACAGGCGCTGGCATAACCACTGGGGGCTGTGAGCCCTGGTGCCTGTGTGATGCCTTTGTCAGGCCGTGTAGGTCCCCTCCTGTTCCCAGTGTGATGTGGATGTTGGATTGTGCCGGATCCCTTTTCTTCCCCATTGAGACAAGCGCCTGCTTTCTCTCCCCCACGTCATTGATGTGGTGAGTGACAGATGTTCCAGGTCCTGCAGCAGCCTGGGCTTCTGGGACGAGCCCTGTTGGTTGCTCTTGTCTGTTTATACTTTTGTGGTGTGCTTGCACACACCACATGCACACAGGCACAACACACAGAAACACACCACACACACCTCAGACACAGCACACATACATGACACACACCACATAAACATGCCACACCAGAAACATACACCCCACACAAACCATAAATACACCACATATCACCCACACAGCACACTCCCACACATACCACACGTGCCGCATCCACATACGCAGCACACCTACCACACACATACTCTCACTCTCTCCCCACACACACCCTCCCTTCGATCACACCCCACAGATACATACAACCCACACACACAGCATGCAAAGACGAACACATACACACCTGCCAGCCCACAGCAATGACTTCGGAGCTCTTACCTCCTGCACACACAGAGGAAGGCTCCACATATTTGACTTCAGTACACATCTTTGAACTCATCTGTAACAGAGGGAGGGGAGGACCACCGTGGAGGTGTGAGGCTCAGGACACTGGTGCCCGGCTGCCCACCACTCCCAGTAGCCCCCTCACCTGGTCAACGATGGATCTCAGGGCTTTGAAGCCTGTGTCCACTGTAAACGTGTGGGCTGGACTGTCCGCAATTTGTGTTATCTGCAGAAAGAGGAGGGGCTTGGACCTGCCAGCCAGGGCTGAGGATGCTGCAGGTCCCCAGGCCCAGGAGACAGTGTATTGTCCTCATGCCATGGGGACAGAAGGATGGCAGACTCTGAGGGCCAGTCCCTGGCTCTGCCAGTACTCTCAGGGAGTGCAGAGCTTTTCGCTCTCCCTACACTGTGGGAAGATGAACAAAACATCTTGCTAGTCAGTTCTGTAGTGGCCATCAGTTGGCCCAAATCCCTTGGGAAGGATTACAACAGCAGCTTTTGGGTGGCCCTGAGAAAACTGCCTGTGACACGTTTCCCCAACAGGGCTCAAGACTGGCATGTGGTTACCTGCTCTGAATTACCTGTTCTTTGTCATAATCGGCCACACCCACAGAGTAAACAGTTGCCCCCAGGCCCCGTGCCTTGTTAGCCTAAGAGGAAGAAATCACTGAGTAGAAATCACCAAATATGGAGAGCAAATGCCAGGAATGATGGACTGCACACTCACTTGCTCTACGCTCTCCGTAAATGCCTCTGGCTCCATTGTCCCATCAGTCATAGCGATAATTGTGCTGGGAATGTTTTCGGCTACAGGGGAGGCAAGCAGTGGCCTGGTCGGCAAAGGCACCAGGGTGACCTCCAGAAGCTCCAGGACTGCCCCAGGCTGCCAGGGCCACAGCACTGACACTTCAGGACATGGCCGGGTGCTGCCCGCACCTCATCCTCCTGGAGAGAGGCTGCCCAGACCTGAGCACCCGCCACTCAGAGACTCCCAGAGTGAGAAGGGCCTCAGCCCAGGACCCATTTTACAGATGGGAACAGAGGTGGTTCAAGGCCTTCCCAGCAGGCCATCTGCCACACCATACCCCTCTGCCTGAAGGGCAGCTCCGGCCACCACCCCACAAGCACAAGCCCGGGGCATGGGCAGAGGAGGCCAGCCAGACGCTCCTGTGAAAAGCAGGCTCAGGGGCTGCTCGGGGCGGGTCCTGATCCTGCTGGCAGCGCTGGGCCCCGGGGTCAGGACTCCAGGTCAGCCGCACCGGCAGGGCCTCGCGCCTACCCGACCCTCCCCACCAGGCGCCTCCCTCCCGATAGGAGCCGCAGGTCCACAGCGGAGGGACGGCTCGGCTGCGCCCTGCAGCCTTTGGCACCATCTGAGACACCGTCATGGGATGCAAGTCAGCCAGAGGGGACACTGGACAGGACAAGGACAAAGGTGCCCGCGAGGGAGAGCGGCTGTTCTCTCAGGGCCCCCAGCTCCCCCCTTCCTTCTCCCCCAGCCCAACTGCAGGGCCACACCACCTGTTTGCTAAGAACCGGGGAGGGACACATGTGTGATCTCAGGAGTTCTCAGCGCACTCTGGGCTGGCCACGCTCCCTGCACAGGGAGGAGCCTGGAGCTCAGAGCGGGGGTGCCACGTGCTCCACCAGCCACAGGGATCCGCACACAGACCTCCCTGAGCCCCAGTCTGCCCCCTGTACCTGACGCCAAGCAGGCAGCAGGCACTTACTTGGGGATTTGAATCTTTGAATCTGCAAAATTGCCTGCAAGGAAATGAAGAAATATGAGGATGGATGGTGAGGTGAACCTGGTAACCCAGTAAGACCTTGGAAACTAGAATAGACTCTTTGAGATTTAGGGGTCTGTACCTTTTTAAATCCTTCTTGCATGAATGTGTGTCCTTCAGGAACCACCTTCTCAAGTATTTCAAGACCTTGCTTTATTTTTGTTCTGAAAAAAAATTTAACCAAGGGAGATTGAAGTAGACAGAGTTGACTGCTAAAAACCCAGCTCCCAACCTATGCTCCAGCCATTTTCCACTGTGCAGACCCAGTTAGACAAGGTAGGGGAGCAGGCAAGTACTGTGACCTGCCCATTCTCACTGTGACTTGGACAGCAGATTTCACGGCCTTCTGAGCTCCTCCCTGTCGCAGGGATGCAGACCTTGGAGACATCGCCAAGGGCCCTGCTTGGACCATCCACGGTGAGTGTCAGAGCTTCCCAGGGACGTGCAGCTGTGAGCCAGGCTCCTCCCAGCTTTCCAAACCCTGACCGAAACCCTCACCCTAACCCAGAGATGTGCCACTGCTAGTCAGGGCCTGGCAATGGGGCCGGCCATCCTAACCCCCGCTCTAACCTAATCCAAAGCTGAGCGTGGCAAAGGTCACCTGCTAAGCCCCCAGGCCTGCACCCACCCCCACGGCCTCACAGCCTGGCCTGACTCCATCTCCCCTCCCCTTCATCCTGCCCAGGAAGCAGCAAATCTTACTTGGAGCCCTCGGCCCTTGGCGGCCTGTGCTCCAGCAGGAGGGGCAGAGGAGGGGAGCGCCGGCTCTGGGATTAGGCCTATCAGCCACTGTTAGAGCAGGACGGGGTGGGGCAGGCGGGGCTGGTTCTGGTGGCAGGACTGGGACAGGAAAGGGGGGCCCAGCGTCAGGCTAATCCAATGTGACAGGCTGAGCCAGCACAGCAAGGCTGAGCCTGTGTGGACCCTGAGGGCCTGCCCCGCGCTGCAGGCAGAGGGCGGCCAGGGCAGCTCTGAGGGCCCTGTCCCTCCGGCCCAGGGAGGAGGCCGCGCCCCGCCGGCCCAGGGGAGGCCACACTGGGCTCTGCCCAGCCCAGCTCCCACTGCTCTTTGGCCACCGGCCAGGCCCTTCCCCACATCCTTGATTCTTCCCCCTCGGGCCCACTCACGTCTCTCCCAAACCACGGCAGGGGACACAGCCCCAGCCGCTGCAGCCCACAGAGCGGCACGCCTCCCTGCTCCCCCCGAAGCTGCCCGGGCGGCCCAGGCACCACTCGGTGCGCAGCGCCCTCTCCTCCCCCTGCCGCCCCCGCTCCGCACCCCGCTCCATGCCTCGGCTCCCCACGGGTCCTTCACCTCCCAGCCCACCCGGAACCCTCAGGTCACCCACCACCAGGCCAGGCTCCCCTACTGGGACCCTCCAGCCACCTGGACACTTGCTCGTCCTGCCGACCTCTAACACCCCAGCCTGGCCTGGGGCTCTGGACCCACCCACGGGCTCCCCTGTCGGGGACCCGCCCCAGACCAGGCACCCTGCACTAAATTCCCCAGTACTGCCCCCCTGCTCAGACCGTCTCCTGTCTCCACTGGCCAGGGCCGAGAGAGACAGGCACAGAGCCGTGCCCAGCACAGGCTGTGTTCACCAGGACCCACACACACCAGGCCCCTGGGCCCCGGGATCCTCACAGCCACCTCCCAGGAGAGGAGCCAGGACAGAGGGAGGGCAGGGACAGAGGGTGGGAGGGGAGAACTCTGGGGCACAGGACTCTGCAGGTCCAGTGCAGCCAGAGGTCAGAGGGCACGGGGGAGCTGGGGCTAGCCACAGGGTGCGCACTGAGGGACACCCTGGCCAACTCACCCTGTTCACTGGAAGGTTCCCCACTGTGGTCTTGGGGAACCCCTCAGCTGTCTGGAGCTCTGCCACCCAGCCCACCGAGATTCCCTTGGGGAGATCAAAGTCAAAGACTTACGGGTCTGAGGTGAGTGGCAAAACGATGTCACCCTCAGTGGAGTAGGTGATTAAGGATATTCTCGTTTCTTGGCTGGGGAGGAAATACGTGCCGGTGAGAAGCCACAGGCACAGGCTCCAGTGGGCATCACTGAGCTGCCAGGGAGGGGGTGGGCACCAACCCCCTGCTCCCCACCCCAGCTCTTCCGCACTGGGGCCCGTGTGGAACACAGGGGGGCCAGGTGAGTTAGTGAAGGGATCTGAGGCCTGTGGAGGTGGGGGCCCCCGGAGGCAATCTGCTCCGTCCCTGCACTCTAGCACCCAGACGCCCACAAGCACCTGCACGACCCACACCTCCACCAGGGCCTCCCTCCCACTGGCCTCTCCTCTACTGGGAAGCTCCTGGTCCCTTCACCCATCTCAAATCGTCCTCCCTCTTGGCAGCCACGCACACCTCCTCCCTGTCCTCCCCTGACCACTGCCTTCCTGCCTGCTGACCCCTGGTGCCCCTTAGGGAAGCTGCTGCCACACGTCCCCAGCTGAGCTCCTGCTCTTGTCACCACCCACGACCCCCACAGTTGTCAGCCTTCTGTCCCCGGAGCACAACCCTGATGATGTCACTCCCCTGCACAAGAACCGTCTCTGGCTCCCTGTGGCTCCCAGCAGGAATCTGAGCCCTTGGGCTGGCACCAGGAGCTCCCGTGTCCCTGGCCCCAAGCTGTCCTGCCCAGCCTCAGGCTCCAGCCCTCCCTGAGTTGGCCCCAGGCCCCAGCCAAGCCAGACCCCTCGAGGCACCACAGGTCACCTGCATGGCTCCTGTGGCTGCGTCCTTTCCAGCCTACAAGACCCAGTTCAAAGTTCTACCTCCACTGGGAAGCCATCCTTGACTTTGTCCCCAGGAACTCTGTTTCCGTAACCTTCCTTGGCGAGTTCTGTGTCCCTTTCCGTGGGCCCTCAGCGCGGTGTAACCAGGGCTGTTACTGAGCCGCTGCTCTGCCCAGCTTCCCTTCCCCAGCCTGTGAGGGCCTCCAGGGCGGCGGTGGCCTCTGCCATTCACCTGGCTCTCAGGCAGGGGCGGCCACGGCCGCCGAGACCTCAGAATGCCAGCTGGGCTCTGTGCTTCCCACGAGGGACTCCCCACCCACCAAATCTAACCGGACGTTCCCTCTGCCTCCCAGAGGTAAAGCCCCAGAGCACAGAGAAGACGGCAACATGGAGATTGTACTTTTGGAACTCCTTCACAAGGTCCTCCACAAATATATAAAGGTCAGCCCAGTTGTTGTTCACGCTGCCTGACCTGAAAACAGAGAGGACATAAGTCAGGGTGATGACATGCTTCCACAGCAGACTCGTTAACAAGCCCGTCCCCACCCGAACACAGCTGAGGGCTGGGCACAGCCTCAGTGGTCATCCTGTCATCCTGGGTGGGGACTTCCATCAGTCAAGTGGTCTGCCTAACGTGGTGGCCCAGACCCGTCTTCCTCGGACTGGGGAGCTTCCTGGGATGAGGGACATTTGGTGGCTAACCAGGACAGCCCGTCAAGCTATGTGGGGCTGTGTGGACAAGAAATGGGTGAGAATTATTTGACTGGAAAAGACCCTAATAAATAATCCAAACCTAAATTAAGAAAAAAAAATTCCATTTACAGAAGCATCAAACAGAAGAAAATATTTAGGAATAAATTTAACCTAAGAGACAAAAGAAATATATGCTGAAAACTACAGGACGTTGCTGAAAGAATTTAAAGACACAAATAAATGGAAAGATATTACATGTTTATGAATTGTAAGACACAATATTGTTTGGATAACAATGTAACCTGTATCAAAATTACAACAGTATTTTCTTGCAGAAACAGAAAATCTATCCTAAATTTCATATGGAATCACAAGAGACCTTAAATAGCCACACAAACAAAAAAATCTCAAAAAAGATAACAGTTGGTGAACTCACATTTCCTGATTTCAGAATTTATTACAAAGCTACAGTAATCAGAACTGTGTGGCACTGTAGCAAGTACTGTCACATGCACCAAGGAACAGAATAGAAACCCTCTACAGAAACTGACCCTCACATCTATGCTCATTGACTTTCCACCATTGTCCCTCAAGTAATCAGTGTGCAAAACGACAGTAGTTTCAACAAATGGTTCTGGGAAAACTCAACGTCCACATGTGAAAGAATGAAGTTGGACTGTTCCCTCCATCATCACGGAAGTTAATTCAAAATGCACCAAAGACCTAAATATAAAACCTAAAACTTTTAAACTCTTAGCAGAAAATATAGGAGAAAGCCATAACATTCGATTTAGTAATGATTTTTTTGATATGACGCAATGACCACAGGCAACAAAAGAAAAAATAGAAAAACTGGACTTCATCCAAATTAAAAACTTTCGTGCATCAATGGACACTACAGAGAGAGTGAGACACACCTGCAGAATGGAGACATTTGCGAATCATGCATCAGCCAAGGATTTGATATCCAGAATATACAAAGAACTCCTACACCAAGAACAAAAAAGAAACTACAAACAAAAAAATGGAACAAGAATACCAATAAGTACATATGTTCAAAAGGAAAGCTGTAACATCACTAGTCATTGAAGAAGTGCAAATCAAAGCTACCCTGAGATAGCATTCTGTACCCACTGGGATGGCTATTATCAAAAAAAATGAAAATAACAAGTGTTGGAGAGGCTGTGAAGAAATTGGACCCATCAAGCTTTGATGGTGGGAATGCAAAGTGATGCATCCACTGTGGGAAACAGTTCAGAAGTTCCTCAGAAAGCTTAACATAGCCATATGGTCATCAATTCCACTTCTAGGTATGTTCCCAAAAGAAGTGGCAGCAGGGACTCAAACCGATAAATGTATGCCAATGTTCATGGCAGCATTATTCACAATAGCCAAACAGTAGAAACAACCCAAGTAAGGGTCCATCAATAGATGAATGGATTTAAAAAAATGTGGTATAATACATACAGTGGAATATTATTCAGCCATAAAAGGAATGAAATTCTGATAGATGCTACAACAGCCAAATCTTGAAAACATTATGTTAAATGAAATCAGCCAGACACAAAAGGCCAAGTAAGGTGTCTTCCTCTCCTCCCTGAACCCCTAGTCCACGCCCCCCCCACAACCCCCGTCCAACCTGCCTGGGATTCCGTGCCCTCCACCGTCACCACGGATCCAGACTCTGGCCTCTCCTCGCCTGTCCTGCCTCCTGGCCCACGCCACCGTCACCCCTCCCTGGGTGCTGCGCTGGCCTCCCGCCAGCCCTGCCTGTGTCCCCTCAACTGTCATCCTTTTGAACAAGAGCCCAATCACACCCCTCCTCTGCCAGCAGACACTGCCCACAGGCACCTCGCTCGGCAGTGCAGGCAGCGCCCTCCCCTGACCACCTCTCTAGAAGGCCTGCCCTCAGCTCTTCCCACTCTCCTGCCCTGATTTTGTCCCCAAGGGACACAGAATTTCCTCTTTGCTTTGTCTATTGCCTGTCTCTCCACTCAAGTGCAAGATCCAAGAGGGCAAGGACTCGGTCTAGTTCTGTTTGCTGCCTTATCATCACTGCCCCAAACAGTGACTGGCTCTTAAGAGCTGCTCATTCACTCTTCCTGAGTGAATGAATCAGCAAGGGCAAGAGCCAATGGCCAAGACGGGCCCTTCGCACAGGTAAAAGATCCCAGAGCACCTCAGGAGTGCCTGGCCCGGGCCCAGGTTTAATTGCCCCACAATGCCCCCAGAGGAGCTCTGACCCAGCCCCGCCAGAGGCAGAGAGCACAGGGAGACAGACAGCTGCAACCCTGCAGCCCAGCAGCCAGGACTGGGGCAGGACCCTGCAGTGCCGGGAGTTCCCAGCCTGTGACTCTGCCTTGCCTGGCAGCTCACGTCACACTCTCCCTCGGCTATTGCATCTGACCTAGGAACTCTCCCTTCTTCCTCATACACCTGGCAAGGTGGGTATGAAGATAGCCTTTTCACAGATGGGGACACTGAGGCACAGAGACTTGAAGCAACTTGCCCAAGGCCACGTGGCTGATGGGTGGGATCTGCCTGCTTCCAAAGCCAGGCTGCCCTTCCCCAAGGGCAGCCGAGCAGTGGCCAAGCATCAGCGTCCAAGGGAACGAGGACGTCAGAGGAGCTCCACCTGGGATGGTGGGAGGAGCGCAGTGCAGGACACCAAGTCTTGTCACGCCACCTGCCTCTGGGCCTGCACCAAGCTCCAGGAGCCCCCCCTTGGCCAGGAAATAGGAAAGAAAAATGCCTGCGCTCCTCCACGTCCCGGGCTGGATGTGAGGATGCAGGAGTGCAGGGGAGGGCTCTGGACACAGCGAGGTGCTTCGGCACCCACTGACAGTCGCTCCACTGCCACTGGAGAGCAGCCACCAAGTCTGTTCCGCCCAACGGCAGCAGTTGAAACGCAACCAAGACAACGTCGCCAGGACGGAAGACCCACCCCCTTTCTTTCTTTGAGAGTCGGAAGGTGCCTAGTGCACAGCCCAGCTGTCCCAGGGCCACAATGAGACAAACCAAGCCGTTCCTGAAAGTGCAGGAACTGTCACGGGGTCCCAGGGTGTAGATGAAAGAAGCAAAACACCTAGAAGCAGCAGCAAAGGACTTTCTAAGAGTGACACTATTAGAAGGCCCAACAGAGGAAACAAAGCAATCTCTCTGGGCCTAGTAAAACAGAAATCATTTGGGACAAAAAAGAAACAAACAAAACAACACAAAAAAACAAAAATTCACAGTGCGCTCGTAACAACTGCTGAAAGGCAGCCCCTGGTAATCAGCTGTCGAAGGGGCATGAGAGCCACCACAGGGGCCTGGTTGGGTCTCTGTTGGTGCATCGGGGCATGACGACATATGACAGATGTGTTTTCCCCCATCCAAGAGACAGCGTACCAGGGAACAAACACCTGGGACCTTCATTCTGCCTCGGGAAAGGAGGAGGCCTAGCTCTGGTCGTCTGACCAAAGGATTGGCTGGTTCCCTGGCAGAAGCTCTGGCTCCAGGCCCTGTCCTGCCCCCAGTGAAAAGGGGATGGTGGCTCCTGTGGCCACGCAGAGCCAGGCCTGGAAAGACACTCACTTGTCCACAATGAGGTAGAGGTCCAATTTGTTCTTGCAAGCCTGCTGGGCTTGCCCTTGGCGCCAGTGATGCCTGGCGTTCGGGCCGCGGCGGTGATGGCCCCTTCTGGAGCCCAGGCCCAGGTGGTGGAACATTCTCCAGCCAGGCCCTGGGTGCTGGAAACTTCCTGCTCTAAAGAGCGGGGGAGGCAGCAGCAGCAGCAGCAGCAGCAGAAATAGCGCTGAGCAGGGTCCCCGAACACCATGGCTCCCCATTTTCCTGGATGTCTCTGTGGCCTCAGCTCGCTCTTGGGTTCTTGGGCCACGGCCCAGGTTCTCTGAGCACCGGCCACCTCTGGCCACTCTCTGTGGCCTCTGCCTGTGCCCAGGGGCCACACCCCTCCTGCCCTACCACCAGGGCACACTGCGGCCCAACACCAGTTACCTGCCCAGATCGCAGGGAGCAGGGGCAGTGTCTGGCTCTGGGGACACCTGCCTCAGCTACCTGCCTGCCCTTCCCCCACCCTGGGGGCAGAGTTCTCTGTTGTTATGATTGACAGGAAGGTTGACATGGTGACTTTGTGACCTGCAGCTCTGCCCAGTGTTCTGCATGCTGACCATCTCAAGTGGGAGTCACAGGGCCATTGAGAGGTGTAAGAGGAAGCCTTCATGTTCCTTGGTGCCCTCACAGGTGTCCCTTCACATCCCCTCAGAACCTGCCTTTGTGGTAAGTGACAGAGCTACCTGAGGTGGCTTAGGTAAGGAGGTCACTGTGGGTGAGGGGTTAAAGAGCTGGGAGGCCAGAGGGTTGGGAACGGAGACAGCATCTGTGTGAGCACTGACGTGCCCCAGGGGAGGGCAGAATCTAGAAGATAGTGAGGACTGTGCGATGTTGCCAACATCCTTGTGAACAAGGGACATGCCCTCTCTCCACTGCCGTGTACCAAACCACCCGCTCTTAGTGGCCAAAGAACCATCTTATTATGCTCACAGGTTCTGAGGATCAGACATCTGGAGAGGGCAGGGTGGGGAGGGCTCCATGTGTCAGGGCCTCCAATGGGCAGACTTGAGCAGCCAACATGACTTGAGTGATTGAAGATTGCAATTATCTGGAGGCTTTTTCACTCACAAGTGCCACACCTGGATAACAGGACACAAAAGCTGTGCTCAGCGGGAACTGTTAATGGAGACCCTGCATGTGGCCTCTCCGTGTGACTTGGGCTTCCTCACAGCATGGTGTCTTCAGGGTGTTCAGACTTTTTACATGGTGGCTCAGAGTTCCAAGACTGAGTATTTCTACTAGGCAAAGCAGAAGTTGCAGAGCCTTTTATGATATCATCTTGGAAGTCACATAGTGTCACTTCCACTGTATTCTATTTGTCAGAGCAGTCACAAGCTGGCCAAAATTTAGGGGAAGGGAACATAGACCCAACCTCTCCATGGAAGGAATATGGATGAGTTGACATGCAACCATGCTTGAAACTGCTGCCTGACCAATGCTTTGAATGGCAGAGTTATACTGTGTGGAGAACTTGGGCATAGATCTGTAGTCCCCAGCCTCAGGCCTCAGACCCATATTGGTGGGAAGCCTGTTAGCAACTGGGCCACACAGGCTCTGCCAGCACTCCCTTCCCCTGCCCCCGACACACTCCCAATGGGTGGAAAGATTGTTTTCTATGAAGCAACAGGGCCACACAGCAGGAGGTGAGCAGGGGGGAGTGAACAAATCTTTGTTTGTATTTGCAGCTGCTCCCCATCCATTGCAGCACCGCCTGAGCTCTGCCTCCACCTTCAGTGGAAAAATTGTCTTCCATGAAACCAGTCTCTGGTGCCAAAAAGGTTGGGGACTGCTGGCATAGACAACTCTGATTCAAAAGGAATTCAGAAAATCAATTGTGCTAACAAACCCACGAGGGGGGTTCACTGTTGCTAGTTGCACAGAAAGCCAATTACTGAGACAAGGAGGATTCTCCAGGAAGAAAGGGTTTATTACAGTGGACCTGTCTACTGGGAGGGGGAGGTATGAACTGTCTCAAATCTGCGTCCCCAATCAGCAGGGTCAGGGGTGTTTCTGGAGGTGAAATAAACAATGCATGAGGGGAGTGAGCATCATTATGTTTGGTGTGGAGTGCAGAGCATGGAAGCACAGTGAGGAATCATTCTAGTTCATACACGCAATGATCAAAAATGGGGGACAAGTCCCTCCCAGGATGGGGACTTTAGTAATATAATGAGCTAGGGGTTAATATTGGTCATTCTTTCAGACTTGTGCGCAGGTTCAGTGGGTACTTGGGCACAGACTGTGGTGGGCTGTAGTTTATCCTGTCTTCTCTGGACAAACAGGTGGTGTGAGGCTGGATAGTGATCTCTCCCTGCAGGTAGTCTCCACCACAAAGTTCTGCTTAGTAAATCTTACTGGCCTGGGAACTTGAAACATAAGAGAACTATAAGAAAAACAACTATAAAAAATGTGTTCTTGTTTATGGAGCTGGTTACAATTGTAAAACATTTTTAGACACTCCTTTATCAATTTCATTTTCTTTATTTTTCTATGCACTAGAGTGGCCTCTGATTAAACACCCTTTAGTAAGAGTGAAATAGATCCTTCAATATATATAACATAAAAATTGCAAATGATAAGTATTGATTTGGTGAGGTTTTTTTGGTCTTTTTTATTGTTGTTGTTTCTTTGTTTTGTTTTCTCTTTTGGAGTTGTATTTAAAGTAATGGAATATTTTAAATTAGTGACATTTTATAATCATTGAAATCTGGTATTGTTCTCCCAACAGCATATAAGGGTTCTCTTGCTTCATGTCTTTCATGATACTTGTTATGGTTATATTTTTATATTTTTGCCTATTGGTTAGACATCTCCTTGTTGTCTTAATTTACCATTTCCTAATTACTGTTGGAATTGGGCATGTATTCACATGATTTTTTGTTATTCACGCTTCCTCCTTTTCAGAGTGTCTATTCATGCCTGGGTGTGCATTTTCCACTGGGATATTTATCCTTTTCATGTGGATTCATTAACATTCTTTATATTATATATTCTGGATACTGTTACTTTATTAATAGTTGCAAATATCCTCCCAGTGTGTGGCTTATTTTTTTTCACTTGATTTATTCTTTTTCAGTAAGGCAGAAGCCATAAATTTTAACAGAGTTAAACTGTCATTTTCCACCCTCGCCCTATCCCACCCTCCAGAGGCAAAGTCCTTGGACACTTCACAACTGGGGATGCCTAGGAAGTGCAGACAGGCAGCAGGATCATGCCAGCTGGGAGTGGTCAGAGAGCTGAACCCTGAGAGGACAGGGCACTGCCCAGCAGATCTGGAGGGGGCTTAAACCTGGGCAGTGGGTCCCCAGCCTGGGGTACCCCTCTCTGCCCCACCCTGAAGGCCAGCAGGACCGTGGTGAGTGGGGGGCATGGAGGCAGTGAACTTTATGAGTCTCCTATTACCTAAAACCTGATAAAGACTGCACAAAAGCAAAAAAAAAAAGGCTTGTCTATCTCCTGAGCATAGGTAAACAAAAATTCTAAATTATTGGTAAACTGGATTTTTAGCATGTTTAAGAAATATCATTGCCAAGTTTGGTTTATTTATAACATTTTAAAATTGGTTTTACATGCATTAATGTAACTAACCATATTAATAGATTACTAGACAAAAATACATGTTCATCACAAAATATCCAGAAAAAACATTTAGATAAAATTCAACACTCATTCATGTTCATGATTTGTTGCAAACCAGGATTAGTAGAGACACTTTCTAATCTCATTAAGGATTTTAACCAAATAACTTCAATAAATATCATTCTTTATGGTGACATGTTAGAAGCATTCTCTTTAAAATCAAGAATGCCTTTATCATAGCTGCTAGTCAACATTTTATTGGAGAAATAGCATAATTCTTACTCTTTTTTAAAAGAAATTATATTTCACATAGAAACTGAAATAATTCTACTGATCAAATTTCAGAATAAGAGAGTTTGCCATTTGAGTGAATATATCAACATGTACTTACATTTCTTTATAACAGCAATACAGAGTTTAAAGACTTAATTTTAACAGTACTATTTATAATAGCAGCAAAAATATAGGGTACTGACAGAAGGCACTGGACCAAAGAGATCAAGATCTTCATAGGAAAAAATATATAAATGACATTGGGAAAGACCTAAAAAACAGAAAAAACAGACACATGTTCACAGAGAGGAGAATTCTGCAGTGCAGATACCAGTTCCCTCCAAGTGTATCTGTATGTTTAATGTTGTTGTAATCAAATATTAAGAGGGTTTGGGGGGAAAGGAGACTTGATGAGATGATTCTAAAATATATATGAAAGAGCAAATATCCAACAATTACCGGAAGAAAATTAGGTGCTGATTTACCCTATCCCATGAAGACTTGTAGAACTCTGTGAATGTGTCAGATCCAGCTGGGTTATCATCTGCTAACACCCCCTTCTTCCTGCACACACACACATATCACCCAGTCTTGTAAATGGCTCCATAAAAAAGAAAAAATTCTTTATAATTTAAGTTCTGTTATGTTTCAAATGAATTTTCAATGTTCACATTGTGGCTAGAGCTGGCTGCTCTAAGTAACCTTGAATTAGTGGTACCATAGGCAGTGAGTTTGATCTCAATGCCAGTAACCTGGCATCTGCAGTTTCAAAGTAGGCAGAAAGGACAAGACAGAGAGCTTAACAGACTCAGTAAGATTTGGTGACCAGAACCTTGTAACTTTCTGTTGCACTGATGTAACTTTTTCAGTTTCTTTGCCACTAATGGAAGAATCTCCTTGCAGCCATAAGATGACTACAAAGCCTTACACCGCCTATTTGTCCAGAGAAGACAAAATAAGTGACACCCCACCACAGATTGTGACCAAGGACCTGCTAAGCCACCTACTCCTTGCATCCTACCTGTGCACAAAGCTCAAAGAGTGACCAATATTAACACCTACCTCATTATACTACTCAAATCTCTACCCTGGGAAGGACTTATTCACCATTTTTTGCTCATGAAATACATATACTAGCATGATTTCTCACTATACATACATGCCCTGCACTCTGCCCCAAACATGTAATGATGCTCACTCCTCTCATGCATTATTCATTTCACCTCCAGAAAAACCCCTGATCCCACTGGTTGAGGCAGTCCATTTCTTCCACTTCCCAGTTAACACATCAAAGGCAATAAATCCTTTCTTCTTTGACAATCCTCATTTTGTCAGTAATTGGCTTTCTGTGCAAGGAGCAACAGAGGGAACCCACCTTGAGGGTTCATTAACAATCTGATTATCTGCAAAGGACAAGCTATATTTCTCTTCTGCATATCATTCTAGGTTCCCAAGGGGGCACTGCATAGCCTAGTCACTCAAGCATTTCTGGACCTTAAAACACAACAGAGATAGCATGAGATGGTTGAGAAAAAGATAGAATTTTCCTAAAGTGGTGCTGGGATAATTTGTTATCTACATGGCACAAAATGAAATCAAATGTCTGGCATAAATCACACATAAAATCATTCCAGATAGATTAAAGACTTCAATGTGAAAGGCAAATCTTTGAAACTTTTAAAATAAAATGTATTGTACCTTTAGTAAGGCAGAAATACTTGATTCAAAATAGAGCAAATCTTAAAGTTTAGGAAAATGACAAACTCAACTACATTATAATTAACAACTTTTAGGCCGGGCGCGGTGGCTCAAGCCTGTAATCCTAGCTCTCTGGGAGGCCGAGGTGGGTGGATCCTTTGAGCTCAGGAGTTCAAGACCAGCCTGAGCAAGAGCGAGACCCCATCTCTACTATAAATAGAAAGATATTAATTGGCCAACTAATATATATAGCAAAAATTAGCCGGGCATGGTGGCACATGCCTGTAGTCCCAGCTACTTGGGAGGCTGAGGCAGCAGGATTGCTTGAGCCCAGGAGTTTGAGGTTGCTGTGAGCTAGGCTGACGCCATGGCACTCACTCTAGCCTGGGCAATAAAGTGAGACTCTGTCTCAAAAA
>VSMD01132204.1:0-10016 GCA_008750895.1 Mirza zaza
TTTTTTGAGACAGAGTCTCACTTTGTTGCCCAGGCTAGAGTGAGTGCCGTGGCATCAGCTTAGCTCACAGCAACCTCAAACTCCTGGGCTCAAGTGATCCTTCTGCCTCAGCCTCCCGAGTAGCTGGGACTACAGGCATGAGCCACCATGCTCGGCTGATTTTTTCTATGTATATTAGTTTGCCAATTAATTTCTTTCTATTTATAGTAGAGACGGGGTCTCGTTCTTGCTCAGGCTGGTTTTGAACTCCTGACCTCGAGCAATCCACCCGCCTCGGCCTCCCAGAGTGCTAGGATTACAGGCTTGAGCCACCGCGCCCGGCCAAAAACAGAACTCTTTTAACTAAAGTTTGTTGTTTTTCCAAATTCAATATTCATTCTTAGAAATAAATGAGCTACAAAGTTATCTTGAGATTTTTATGGACACGAAATTTATTTTACATGTATGCCTTAGTGCCATGATGTTCTGTCTGACCTCTTTACTGCTGATCTGGGTCACAGAACTGGACTATAGAGATCTCTACTTAACAGTGATCTACACACCTTCTGCACTGGAATCTAGGCTGAAGTCTTGACTTTGTAATATCTTCTCCACTATATCATCTGCATCCACTCTGGTGTCATCAACTCTCTTCAGCTGAGACTCTACAGAATCTTGTTTCACTGGACATCTTTGAAAAGAATTAAAATACTTTTGTTTCCCTCCTTTTTATTATTTCATGAAAACAAAGGTTTATTAAACATTTAAATTTATCTTTTAAACTAAAAGCAAACCTGTTGAGTTTTTCTGACGCTGAATCTTCTTTCTCAGCTGTATCAAGATTTGGTTCATCTATTTTTTGCTCAATTTCATCACATGGCTCTAGAATACTTTCAACTCCTGTTGATGTACTTCCTACTGAGGTATTTCTCCTATGGCAGAGCTCAGAGAAACTAGATGACCTGGAGTGACATGTGCTATACCCTGTCAGAGAAAATCACTTTGGATATAGTACAAATATCAAACACAGTGCAATCTAATAGCCTTCTCCCACACCACAGGAGGTTCAAATCCCTTTAGAACGATAAGAAATTCAACTTCACTTTAGCCTCTACCTGATACTTTTGACTGCTGGCTTGCATAGCTTGATGTTCTGGAATGTCCACAGGCACCAAGTTCATCTGGAACAGAGGCGCTCTTTGCTGAAAGATCTGCAGTATGGTATAACATGATGTTACTATTACTGCCAACAACTTAATGGTCAATTAATCTGTGGATTTTCTAAACTCTCTAAGTTCATTAACAAGAAAAATATGTTACAAAATAAAAGACATCCCTTTAAATCAATGCAATGGAAACAACTGTTTTTGCAAGAAATACAAAGTACTTATTAGATACCTTAGTTTACTGATGCATTATGTTTTTCACAACATTTAAAAGCACTCTGTCTTAAAATTATTACAGTTTTTGTATTCAGCATTTCTCCAATAAAAATGAGCCAGGTGTATTCTTATAAATTCTCACAAAATTGCTAGGTTTTAGTGTGATTTCTGAGGAAATATTGCTTCCTCAAAGACCCACCACAGCAGCAATCTATTTATTTTTTATTTTTTTATTTTTTTTTTGAGACAGAGTCTCACTTTATTGCCCAGGCTAGAGTGAGTGCCGTGGCATCAGCCTAGCTCACAGCAACCTCAAACTCCTGGGCTCAAGAGATCCTTCTGCCTCAGCCTCCCAAGTAGCTGGGACTACAGGCATGTGCCACCATGCCCAGCTAATTTTTTCCATATATATTAGTTGGCCAATTAATTTCTTTCTATTTATAGTAGAGCTGGGGTCTCGCTCTTGCTCAGGCTGGTCTCGAACTCCTGAGCTCAAATGATCCGCCCACCTCGGCCTCCCAGAGAGCTAGGATTATAGGCGTGAGCCACCGCGCCTGGCCACAGCAGCAATCTAAACAGCACTTTATTGCTTTAACGTTAGTGTTGCTAGTGCTAGGCTATAATTTGGGCAATGTCTGTGGCTTAAATCAACACAGCATGGAATGTGGCACTGAGAATAAAAGTTCTCAAGAAATTGATTATAGTATTCGGTTTCAAAGTGCATGTACAAAAAGCAGTGTCAAGGCCACTTCTAGGAGGTCCCTGATCACGTGCATATTCCAGGTGCCAATTATATATTTCCAGAGCCAGGCTTCTTCCATAGAATGCAGAACAGTAGCCATTTTCCTTAGGGTGAAATATTTGGAAGCTAGAACTGTTTTCAACTTAGAAGCAGAAGGAAAGCAATTGAGTAATACAGTTATTATAGCAGCAGTGCTATAAATGACATTGAATGTAGTGGGACCAACAAATGCTGCCAAACAAGTAAGCTACTGGAGCCACCTGGCCCTCTTGCAAGGTTTCTCATTTCTGGACAGACTGTAAGTATCCCGAGCATCTCTGCAGTGGTTCCAAACCGAAAGTTAGCGCCAAAAAAGTCTGAACTCAAAGAGTTGATTCATATCAACAGCTAACACTTTACTCCTGGGTTTGGCTCAGATCTTAAGTCATCCACTTGTCTTCTTGTTTTCAGAATTTATTCAAACAATAAATATTTATTAAGCTTTTGCCAAGTCAGGTACTCAATACTGTTTGTAGCATAGAAAGTACAAAATTAATAAGACAAAATACATGATCAGAGTTTAGAGGTAGAAGCAAAAGTTATAATACAATGTGGCAAGTATTAAAATACAAGCACCAGAAAGAAGCTATTAAGAGCTCTGAAGAACAGTGCATCTAACACAACCTGGTAATGGAGGGAAAGAGTGGCTAATGCCAGGACTTTAACAAGGCATAGGAACTCTTCAGCCAGATCAATGTGGAAAGGCATAGGGAAGAGCACACCTTGTTTGCAGAGAAGCAGACAGGTTAGCATGCAGGGTAGTGGTGTAGATTGGCCAAAAGGTCCCCAAACCTTTTGGCACCAGAGACCGGTTTCATGGAAAACAAATTTTCCATGGACCAGGGTTGGGGGTGGCTTCAGGATGATTCAAGCGCATTACATTTATTGTGCAGTCAAACCTCCCTGCTAATGATAATCTGTATTTGCAGCAGGGCCCCAGTGCTAGCATCACCGCCTCAGCTTCAACTCAGATCATGAGGCACTAGATTCTCATAAGGTACATAACCTAGATCCCTCAGATATACAGTTTACAGTAGGGTTCACACTCCTATGATAATCTAATGCCATGGAAGCAGCTGTAAATACAGATGAAGCTTCACTCGCTTTCTGGCCACTCACCTCCTGCTGTGTAGCCTGGTTTCTAATAGGCTGCGGACCTGTACTAGGGGTTGGGGACTGCAGGTGTGGATGACTAGGGGAAAAGAAGCTGGAGAGATGTGTAGGTGTCTGCTGAGGAAGGGCCTTCTATGAGTTTAAAGAAGGAAACAATTCAGTGGCTTCCAGCAAGGGTGTGACATGACCAGATCTACATTCAGGGAAGATCACCCCAGCAATAGGATGAACTGGGGTAAAAGAGTGAAGGTTTTCATAATAATCCAGCTGAGAGTGAGAGATGGTTAGCAGGCACAAATAACAGGACTCAATTATTAGGTAGAAGTTTGTGTTAGGATAACTGAGATAGAAAATAATAAAGAAAGAGTTAGGAGGAACTGGGTTAGATATGTGGAATTTGAGACACCCGAGCATGCCTAATCAACAGTCATTGAACTTCCACTCTGTCCCTGGCATTATGCTGGGGACACAAAAACAAGTAAGACCTGATCAGGAAAAACTTAGAGTGTGGCTTGGGGGAAATAAAAACAGATGGATTTCAGTATAACATTTGCCATGAAGTGGACCTTTCCCAAAAGCATGTGGATATATATATACCTAGAGTTCAGGAGGGAGGTCCAGAGGCAACATAAATTTGTGAATTGAAATTATTTAACTTATATTTACAAGATCATAGTTACATTTACGTGACAGTTAAATCCAAGGGTATAGATGACATTGCTCAGGAAAGTAAATAGAGGGGAACAAACTTTGTGGAACATCAATATTTATGAGGAAGGTGGACGCAGATGAAGAAGCCTCCGAGAAGCTAGAAAAGGAAAGGTCAGAGAGGTGCGAGCCAAGGAAGAGAAAGCTTTGAGAAAGAATAAGTGGCCAAGTTAGACGAGAACAGGAAAACGGTCCACAGGATTTGACATTCATGTAACTGGAGATATCATCAAGAGAGGGCAGAAGATAGAAGCCAGATTGCAAATGTGTTTAAGAATAAATGGGCAGTATATTCTTTCTAGAAGTTTGGCTATAAAAAGTGTATGGTATATATATCATCTCCTGATGTTCTCTCTCTCCACACACACACACATACATACATATACACACTACACACCCACACACAAAGATGTATCTATATATAGGGAGGGAGGGCGGGGGGAGGGGCTCACCTGCTAAGCCTACAGAAGAGCAGCAGATAGAGAAGGATTTAGGGGTAATGAGTTTTTGGTTTTTATTTATTTTTTCAATATGAGAAAGAATTCACATTAGTTAAATGCTAAAGGGAAGAAGCTAATGGAATGGTTAAAAGTACACAAAGGATTCCACTGATCCTAAATCAGGAAATTTCATAGTAACCATTATCTATAAGAAACCACATGTTTGCATATTTGAAAAGGTGGCGAACATATGAATTATATAACTTTACCTTTCTTTCCATTCAAAAAATATACCCTGTTAACAAAACATGGGAAAATAGAAGGAAGACCCCAAGTCCTTTTTCTCCATCTCACTTGACATTTTCCCTACCCTGTTTTAACTCCTAGAGCAGATTATGACTGTTGATGGATGTTTGCCCAAAGTGGGGCTCAAGGTGTGTTTGGGGACCATCAGCATCACCTGGGAATGCACCAGCAATGCAAAATGTCAGGCCCCAACCCAGATCTACTGAATCAAGATCTCTGGCAGCTGGTGCCAGCCATCTGTGTTTTAACACGCCCTCTAGGTGGCGCTGATGCACGCTTCAGCTTAAGAACCACTGACAGAGGGAAAAGGATTCAAGGAACAGAAGCAACCACCAAGAGCTGACTGGCAGAGATTGCTGGGTATGTCAAATGGGAAAAACCCTGTAGCATCCTGTTCTATCTATGGGGAGTAGGTGCAGACAGCAGGGGTGTGAGCCATTGTAACATCTAGCTTTTAATCTGTAAGAGCACAGTACTTTAGACAAAATAAAGCAAGGACTGAATTAACCAAGGACTGTACAATAAAAACTCTGCTGATACTTCCCGGCCCAATTTAAGTCATATGCCCATAACATTTTAAATTTGGGAGGGCTTTGAGAATCTTTTAGGACATTAAGTGGTGCTGTTTCTCAAAAATTAAAAAAAACAGTAGGCTACACATCCATACCTGCTATTCCAAGATGCACTTTGAGAGTCTCTCCACCTTTTCTGTCTTCTTGCAGAGATTCCGACTCACCAGCAATTGGTATAGATGTCGATGTAGAGGGAGGCCTGTAAATAAACGTTTGTAAGGATCGGAACTTGACTTACGAGTGAGCCTGAAAGTTTGAAATACTGTTAGTGATTGGTAAGCTTAGCCTTAATTTAAGCTGCCTACTAATGTTATCCCTTTGAGGGTGAAAGTAATAAAAATCAACAGATAATGTATGAGCATCTTTTCAAAAGTTGAATAAAATTCCTGAGGGGAACAAGGTTTTTTATACAACAGAACAGGTGAGACAAGAAAGGACACTGCCTCCATGGAGTCCTGCAAAGAGAGGACCCAACACTGATGAACAGAGGGGTACTTTACCTGTCCACTCAACTCAGACGAGGCAGGGGCAATCTCTGAATTGGGCAAGGAAGCACCTTTGCCCCTGAGGTTGGGAGAATACCTCATGCCTCCTGCTTCAGGCCTTAACTCTCTTGCTGGCCCCACTAACTTCTTAAATAGTATCCACAGTTTTATCTTCTGCCTTCTCCTCTGTAAACAGCTCACCTGCCCAGGGAGAGTCTCTAGAAAGTCCTAGTTATTTAGACCTGCCTTTTGGACTGAATGCTCTGGGAGGTAATGGATCTATTTTGATTGGCCAATTCAAAGCTCCTGACCTATATTCCAAGTGGCAGCTGTGAAGCAAGGAGGGGCAAGTTTCAGTTCTAACACTTTTTTTCTTTTTAACATAGGGAGTTTTATTATAAAACATCCCTAACTTTTTGAGGTTGATCCAGAGGAAATCCACATCTTCCTAGAAACTATCCCTCGGTGACCTGAGATAAAATAGGAAGGTGGCTGACGGGAACATGATGCTTACCTGCTGTATGACAATCTTAAATTCTTACCATATTATCTCAGTGGAATCCTCAGGCTATTTGGGTTCTTTGGGATACAGATGTTTAAGATTGCCATTAAATCTATCTATAAATGTATAAATTTGAATTTATAAACTATTTCCAGCCCAGGATTTCCTACAGTCTAGACTTATATATCCTATTGGGACATTTTCAAGTATTTGTCCTGCAAGTACATCAAACTCACTAGACAGCCTTCTTACCTCATCTTTCCCCAAACCTGTTTTCTTCTTGTATTCTCTTTTTGTGAATGCCATCACAATCCACAACATCACCAAAACTAGAATCCTGGATATCACCTCTGCCTCCTTCCTACTCACATTTCCCCGCATCTAATCAATTTCCAAATCCCAAAGATTCTCTCGCAATATTTTTCCTATTCATCATCTCTTCTCCATCTCCACTAACTAATTGAGTTTTGGCCTTTGGACCTTTCTTGTGGCTGACTGCAAGTCTCCTGGCTGGTCTGCTGACTTGTACTCCATGCTGTTGCTGTGGTCTTTCTGAAATGTGCCTCTAATATGTTGCTCTCTAATTTAAAACCTTTCAATAGCTGCTTCAGGATAAAGCTTAAACTCCTTAGAATGGCATACAAGGACCTTTGCAGTCTGGCCTAGACCTGGCTATTTAATTACCAACTATATTTTGAAATGACATAAAATTGCTTGGTTTAAAAAAACCAACTTGCATTTAATATTTCATAGGAAAAGCTACTATGTAAAAAGAAACACATGAGAATGGAGTCTATAGTTATAACCATTAATTATTGAAGGCTGACTCATGCAGGCAGGTCTTTCTAATGCCAATTCCTTTGTTTTTCCTTTCACAGGTGGCCTAATTACAGTGTCTCCATCCCTTTAACCTCTCAGAGCTGCTTTTCAACCCTTGAGAAGGCCCACACTCTGGCTCCTTCCCTCTTTCCTCCCATCACTCCCCCTTTGGGTCCACAGCCACACACTGTAAGCAATTTCTTCCATTTAGCACTTTCTCTGCTGTCTCAAAAAACTTGAACTCCAACCCTTGATGACGCCAGCCATCTGTACTAACTGCTCCAATACTGGGACATTAGGAAGAAAATTAACCAATATAGGGATTGAGAATATAGGAAACTTAGAATCTAAAATCTTAGCTGGGCTTTGGCAGCTCTCTTTTCTCCCCAGACATCTCAGTCTTGTTGAGTAATCATGACTGAGGGCTTGTCATGTGCCAGTTTTTGTTCTATTACCCCCTTTGTTCCGAAAATGTTTTTATATTTCTTAGGAGAAATTGGTTAAAATAGCTCATTATAGAGTGAGATAGGGTTACTTTAACTTTATAGGAATGTTAGGAATATGTGAAAAATGGCCTCCATTACCTACTTGACATTGCATGCCATATCATAATGCCATAAACTTGTGCAAACTGCTTTCTCTTCCTGGAATGTCCCTACCCACCTTCTGTGCTTTGAAAAGTCCTATTCATCCTTTAAAACTTAGTTCAGTGTCATCCTCACTGAAGATTTGACTTTCAAGGAACAGTGGCAAGGATCCCGTCCTCTATGTCTTAATAGCATCCTGTGTTGTGTGTTCCTGCACATAAACAGTGAAGCTCTTCGGAGCAGGGGCTGGTCTTATTTAGCTTGGTAAATGTGGGTATGTGGCAGGCAATCAACACACATGTACTGAATGAGTCCTGGACCCTGGAAAAATTAGTTCCTTAACCTCTGAGTCTCAATGTCCTCACTCAAAAATACGGATAATACTTAGAGCTGTGGTTTCAAGAATTGAAAGAGTTGTTTTAAGAATTAAGTTGGGAGACAGTAACATTTATGAAAGTATTTTGACAAACGGTAATTTCTTTCCTTCTAGAACTTGAATGCTTTATAACCTTATTATTCAAGAGAGTTACATCGTCCTTAGATCTGCTTTACTACCAGATTATCAAATGCCAGTATGGTAAACAATTGTTCTCTCAAAATATTCTTTTTCTTCATCAGCACTTCTCAGAGTCAGTCTCGTTCTTTCACAAGAGTTGGTGGCTGCTTGATGAGTTGTACAACTACAAAACGGAGTTGCTGGTAGGTGGTTCCAGGTTGACCTACCAGCTGTCTTCTTCATACACACTGGCCTTACAATATAAAATTTGTGTGTCAGAAAAATTATATAATCTATGTCAACATCTTTTGCTCATAAAATATTAAAACTAGAATTTAAATCTGAGAATGCTAAGGATCTGTTATACTCCTGTGTTTCTAATTTAAATGTACTAGTTTTTAGTAAATTTAATTTATATCACGAACATTTTAAAGATAGACAAAAGCAGAGAGAATGATCAAATGAAGCCCTCCAGCAGTTATTTATATTTCTTTGTTCTACACAGAGATACTCAGTCAAGTCACTCAGGTGCTCTGTGCCTTACTTTCCTCATCTGTAAAATAAGAACTTGGATTATACCAATACTTTCTTTTTAAGCTAGCTCCATGAAACTCCCTTTGCAACTTCTGAAAGTAGCTAGGGGAGAGTATTCAATAGAAAAATTTTATATACTAGGATTCATAATATATTTGAGCAAAGGATTTTGTGGCCAAATATTCTGAAAAAAAATCACTGGACTAGACAACTTCTAACATTCTTTTCAGCTCTAAAATAATGTGATTTTACATATTTGAGATATATTTAAATATAACCTGATAAAAATACTTTACTTTTTACATTTCATTACTTCAAATGTTTTTCTATTCAATATATACTCAGTCTGTGCCAGTGCATGGGTGTGTTAGAGTTCCCCTTTTTTTCACTGACATTTGCACAATTTCAGATATTCAAAGAAAAAAAAGAAAAACTATTGAGGGTTTGATTCTTCTGAAAAATATTTTTATGTATTTGGAATTAGGTAAGGTCTGTTTATTCTTAGGAATTACAAAAAGTTTTCTCTGTAAATATAAATTCTAGATTGCTAGAATCACATCTGTGATGATAATATAAAAACATTAGATTATTTATTTCAAGCTCTTCAATATGTGAGTTTCATAAGTAAAAGGGTAGTGAAAGGGCCAGTAAGGGAGTGTGCATAGAAAGTTCATGAAAAGGAATATTGAATTTATTTTCTTCTACTAAGTTTTGCTGCTCCTTTTCTTATTTTACCCTAAACTGATTCCACTAGAAAAAGTTACCCGAAAGATCAAAAATAGTATATAGCAAAAATTGTTTAGTCCCAAGAGAGCAGCAAATAAAAGAGCCATGAAATTCTAGTTTATAACAAGGCAGCACAGGAAGGCTAAGTGATAGGAAAATGTATAGTTTTAATCAAGGGTTGATTTGTATTAAAATATATCTTTCTACAAAATAGTATGTAAACAGAAAACTAAATGGACATTGCTTTCTAAGTTACAGCAAGAACTATTAAAAACCTGACATTGAGAGGCCGGGTATGGTGGCTCATGCCTGTAATCCTAGCACTCTGGGAGGCTGTGGCGGGTAGATCACTCAAGGTCAGGAGTTCGAAACCAGCCTGAGCAAGAGCGAGACCCCATCTCTACTAAAAATAGAAATAAATTAATTGACCAACTAAAAATATCTAGAAAAAATTAGCTGGGCATGGTGGTGCATGCCTGTAGTTCCAGCTACTCGGGAGACTGAGGCAGGAGGATTGCCTGAGCCCAGGAGTTTGAGGTTGCTGTGAGCTAGGTTGACGCCACGGCACTCTAGCCCCGGCAACAGA
>VSMD01132209.1:0-27288 GCA_008750895.1 Mirza zaza
GGGGGCAGTGGGGCAGTGGCTCACATCTGTAATCCTAACACTCTAGGAGGCTGAGGTGGGGAGGGGAGTTTGAGCTCAGGAGTTCAAGATCAGCCTGAGCAAGAGCGAGACCCCATCTCTACTATAAATAGAAAGAAATTAATTGGCCAACTAATATATATAGAAAAAATTAGCCGGGCATGGTGGCACATGCCTGTAGTCCCAGCTCCTTGGGAGGCTGAGGCAGCAGGATTGCTTGAGCCCAAGAGTTTGAGGTTGCTGTGAGCTAGGCTGATGCCACGGCACTCACTCTAGCCTGGGCAATAAAGTGAGACTCTGTCTCAAAAAAAAAAAAAAAAAAAAAGTAATGCTTTTAAAAAGCTATTTCTATAGTCCAAAAGAGGAAATATAGAAAACAAAAGATTGTTAATAGCAACCACCAGTCAGAAAGCAAAAGACCATACCATGTCTCACATCTCTTAAATTAATTACTTCCTGATATAATGATTTTCCTATTGATTCTGATTATAATCTCAGGATGTCAAATTTAATGACCTCACTATGGAAAACCCCAGAGAACAGCAGTTAGCACAACTGGAGAGTTCACTAGACCAGGAAGGAAAAAGATCAGTTGGCAGGAAGTGGTGCTGATCTAAAAACACAGAACATCTTTAACACTAATATTAACACTGTAATTCCAAAGCACTTTAATCTGAAGCTATCTTTGCATTCTCTCGTATTATTTTAATATGTATTACTAAAAGCTAATTCCTACCCTTTGTTTTTTTTCTTTTATATTTGCATTTTATTTCACAATTTTATTTTCTACTTGATCAAATGTTAGAAAAAAGCAACAGCTTATACATTATCACAATGCAATTGAAAAGCAGAGTTTTCAATATTTCAAACTTTGTTAAATTCTAATTTTAGTTAACAATAAAAATGAAAAGAGAAAAATACTTTAGACTTCTTAAACTGTTCAGTAACATGCAATTTACATAGCAAAGAAAAAGTCAATGAAGAAACACCTTCTTTTACTGACCTCTGGAACGAATACTATAGATTTTACAAACAGGAGACTTATCACACACAAACTTTATTTCACAAGCATTTGGATTTTTTGTTTTTGGGGTTTTGTTTTGGAAGTATCGTGATCAACTTTGTATTTATTCCAGGAAAATTCACATGAAGAGAACACACATAGTTCTTGGCATATGTTATATAATTTATTCTGTGATTTAAATTTTATTTTTATTTCAAAATATTAATGGGGTACAAATGTTTTAGGTTACATGGATCATTTTTGTAATGCTTAAGTCCTCGCTATAGGTGTGCCTCTCACCCAAATAGTGTTCACAGTATCCATTAGGTTGATTTATTCCCCTCCCAACCTTTTCTCCATATGTCTAATAGGATCCTTAATAGCCAATACTAACCCTCTTTTCTCTCTGGCTTTTAAAAAAAAAGAGGGGTCACAAGTTCAAAGGATTATCCTAGAAGGAAAAGAGCTGAATCAATTAGAAAAGGTAGCATGTGGGGCACAACCAAACAAGAATTTCTCCACCACGTAGACCGTGGCTGACAGAAATCTTAAATTCACACCTGAAACACACACTCCTCATACTTCTCGGGACTCTGCCCCAAACAAATTGAAACTGTAAACCAATAGCTGATTGATGGATGGATAATTGCCAATAATAATTGATAATTCAACATACACCGAAATGGGGCGGGGGTGGGGTGGGGGGGAGGTGTGCAGAAAGTAGCTTAGAAGGTCTGCTCTCCAACTAAACAACTGAAGAATGAAAGAATTTAGTGTATTTGCATTTAGTGTAAGAGCATTACAACGCGGAGGAGGGGGTCACTTGGGGTCGGACAAATCCTTAGAAAATGCCAAAGGAATAAACCCGATTCTGTGGTCACCTTGTAATAATTCCTAATGGCAAAGGGCCAACTCAAGATAAACTAAGGTCGGGCTTGAGAATTGTCCTCACTTTTCCTGCCCGACCCCCTCGGCAGGCGGCCCCAAACTTCCACTAGAACCCTTGGGGAACGTGCCGAGCGAGGGGAGCAAAGAAAGGGGCCGTCTCGTGCAAGCAACCACCTGTGCGTGGTGGAGACCCCCGAGAGGGAGTTCTGTCTAAAGTGGAAAGCAGCCCTAGGGACGGCTCTCCGAGCCCAGGACAGACACCGGCTACTCGCCCAACTCCACTGCCCCTACGCCCGGTCTTCAGCCACCTCCCAGCTGGAGGTCACCCCTCCTGAGACCCCCGCCCCCAGACCCCGATCTGCACCCACACCCAGCCGTCCCCACAGCTCTCTGCCCGCCCCTCTGCGTGACAGCTACCCTGACGCCACCAGGCAGCCCCAGCCGGGGTTCCCCAAGCCAGCTTCTGGCCTTGGTGGCGCCCCAGGCCCGGGGATTTAGGGACCAGGATCGGGAAGGGTTTGGTCCAATCCCCTCTCCCTCTCAGCGTCCTAGGCTCACCTCCCCGGCAGCTTAGCGCTCCTCTTCCAAAACTGCTTGCTGTTCTCGGCGGCCATTGCTTTGGCCCGGGGAAGGCCTCGTAGGCGGGCCAGGGGGGTGCCCGGCGAGATGCCCCCAGGACCCCTCGATCTGAGGGCCAACCCAGGCCGCTTCCCCGCCGCCGGTCACCCGCTCCCAGCTCCTGGGGGCGCCATCTTGGACGTGGGCACCCTCCCACCCAGCGCCGCTGCCATTGGTGGGCTGCGCAAGCCGCGGATGGGCGGCCAATCGGGAGCCGGAATCCTGCAGGCCGCTGAAGCTAAGCGGCAGCGTCAGGGGCTGGGCACACAGGTGGATCGCGAAGGCGGAGCCTGGGCGAGCAGGGAGGCGGGGCTGAAAGTTCCTACCCCCAGGAGCGGAGAAGCAGGTGAAGAAAGGGACCCAGAGGAAAGAGGAAAGAGGGTTGTTTTCTTTGTGGGGAATGAAGTCCCTCAGTCTGATATTTTTTGGATGGAGAGAGTATAATGTGCATTTTTATTTCTATATTTATACATATATCTCTCTCTATAAATATATACATAAATACTTGACCTAAAAGTAAGGGCCCTTGCGCTGGTGGTGGCCTGCTTTTAACATCTCTCAACTCAGTGACGGTCTGGTTATTTATCTTCCCATTCCTTGTTCCATTTAGATCTCGATTTGTTTTCCCGGGAAGGAAGATCGATAGCCCAGAGTTGCCAACTGTTAGAGTAACGGTGAGTAACGGTTCATCCAAGTCTCCCTGTGCTCTGTTACATGAAACTATTGAAGGACTTGTGCTGTGGCTGAAATTCAAGTGATCTAATCCTTGTTTCAATTCATAACTCTCACTTTCTGGCTGTGAGAAACCAGATGCTGGGTTAAGGAAAGGTCCACCCCAAGGCGGGGTTAAGGATAGTCTTAAGGAAAGGTTCTTATTTTCTCCACACAGTTCAGATTACCAAGTGCTGTTTCTTTTGAGGACATATTATATCCCCATGGTGTAACCACAAAGATTAAGGATGTACCAACCCCCCAAAACATTATTAATTTCCCTTATTAATCTATTATAAATCTTTCACCCTTGAATTTATTTTCAATCTACTTTTCACTCAGAATGACTTTTAATATTAGCATTGTGAATCTTTTGAATGTCTTGTTGGTCATTTTTGCTCTTTTTGAGTTTCTGTGGTTATATTCCACAGTGATTTGGGGAGAGAGGGAAAGCAAGCACCATCTAGAGAAGTTTTTGTCCCAACAAAGGACTGCTGAGGTAGGCTGGTTGTTCTCCCCTTCCCCACCTCGTTTATTGCTACCACATCTTTCTACATGTTGGAGAATACTTAAGGACCCCCTATGTAAAGAAGGACCTTCTTTTATACGTCCTCCGATGACCTCTTTCCACATTGATTTTACCCTAATTTTCAAGCTTCTTTTTCCTCTAATTTTAGAATTATGGGATTGTATGAAAGGGCCGTTTTACTCTCTCTGAGTCTCTTGAGCTTTTACAGCCTTTCATCTTATCTTCTTTATGGACATTTAACCCATCAAACAAAAGCCCTCTGTCCTTTTAATCATTTTACCTGCCTTACTCGGGCTCTTCTTTTTCTTAGATGCAATGACTAGCACTGCACACTGAGCCCTAAGAGGTGTGTTATGAGGTTTTGTTGAGGCTGATGTTTTGTTATTCCAGACAGCCAAAACTTTTGCTGGCCTTTTAGATTTTAGAAGAGCTGATGTCTTGAAAGAGTCTACAACAACTTCTATAGATTCCTCACCGTGGTGACAAACAGCAGTTTGCATTCAGAGTTCATTGTCTTAAAGATGTCATCTGAATTGTCTTCCCCTATGTGAGCTGCTTTATACAGGTCCAGGTGGCAAGATACTTTTCAGTTTACTTACATAGCTTTAGAAATGTTCCAGAAGATGCTCTGTATTGACTTGACATTTTACTATGTGGAAAGCAAAGTATAATTTGTGTACCTAGAAATGTTTCAAAGTATTCCTTTTTCTTCATCATTTATGAAATGTTAAATAACACTGATTCCCAGGGGATGCTGTTTACATTGCTCAACCCAGAGAAGCCCTATTATTCCTACCTTAGTTTTCTATGTCTAAGCCAGTTTCCCATCCAAGATTTTAAAAATTCACTTTAGTTGCCCGGTGATAACTTTTTAAGTATTATTTGATAGAACATTGAGATTGTTGGACCCTTTCTCCCCACCCACCACCAAGACCACCCTTATTTAAACCCAACCACACACACCTCACAGCAACCTGTTATTAGGCATCCCTGCTTCCACTCTTGCCCCCTGAGAGTCCATTCCCCACAAAGCAGCCAGAGAGAGCCTTTCACATTGTAGATTGTATCATGTCACACCTCTGCTCAAAACCTTGCAATGATTCCCTTCGCTCTTGGCATAAAATCTAAACTCCTTATACACCCTACATGATTTGGTTCCACTCACCTCTTCAATCTCATCTTATTTCGCTCTCTTCCTTGATTAATCTGCTCCAACCACACTCACTGGTTCTTTTACTATTCTTTGAACATGCCAAACATGTTCCTACCTCAGGGCCTTTGCATTAGCTGTTTCCTCTGCTTGGAATTCTCTTCCCCCAAATAATCTAGATGGCTTGCTCCCTCATTTCATTCATGTATATTCCCAAATGTCTTCACCTTGGAGAGGCCTTCCCTAAACACCCATCCTAAATAGCAGGCTCCACCACTCTATTTTTCTTTAAAGCACTATCACTATAAGATGTATTATGTGCTTGTTTGCTGTCCATCTCCATTCCCTAGAATGTAAACTGTACTAAAGCTAGGACTTTGTCTGTTTCGTTACCTGCTGTATCCCTAGAATAGTGTTTGGCATGTGGCAGGTGCTTAATAAATATATACTGAGTGAAAGAATGAAAAATATAAACATTTCTTGTCTTTTTAGTTCTATGTTGTTTGTATACATTGTTTGTTAGGAAAGTGTATAGAAACAATGTTTCCTAACCCCTAAAGGATGTGTGCACTCTATCAAAGATTCTGTAAGCTTGTCTGTCTCTTGATTGAAGACCACTCTTCATCTCTTGAGAGAGTCTTCTTCAAAATCTTTTGCAGTTTCAGAGGAATGTACCTGCACTAGAATGAAGCAAAGAGAGGCCACCCACCTACCCAGATATCAACTGATCAGCTACCATGGTGGGGGGGGGGGGGCTGATAGCTACAACAGCCAGATTACCTTTACACCCAACTTTGCCCAGCTAGAGATGAAAAATCATAGGTTTGACGTTCCCAAGGGGTCCTTGGAGCCCTTTTGATGGAGGGTTTTCATGGCGGGAGCTCAGTGGTCTGCTGAACCAGTGCTGCTTATAATTCACTGCACACAGAATCACTGGGGGTTATGTGAAAAGCCTAGATTCTGATTCAGTAGGTCTTAGGTGGAGCCTACAATTTAGCATTTCTAGCAAGCTCTCAAGTGACCCTGATGCTACTAATCCATGGACCTCACTTTGTAGATCTTCTGTGACTAGCCCATAGTATGGCGCGTGATCCTTGAACTTACCTCAAGGGTTTGATTATTTTGAAGCTGTAAGTAGAGGACTCTCAGTGTTGTCTGCCTGCGAGTGTTTACTTTTCCCTCCTTCATCTCCATTCAAAGGAGAGTAAAACAATTTAGAATGGGGCAAAGTTGATTTAAAGGAATGAGATATGCCTGGGTTGAATGTGGGCTGAAAAGAGCTAGGCACATCCCGACCCACTGAGAAAATTCCATGAAAGAGATAAGATGTGAGTAGAGGCAGGAGAGGAAAGGGAAAGGCCTGAAGAACAGCAGGGAGGTCATTTCAGAGCAGGAACTCCAATGAGAAGATAAAAATAGAGAAAAAAGCCTTTGGACTTACAGAGAGATCACTAACAAACTTTAACCTCAGCAAAAGAGTAGAGTGAAGGTAGCAGACACAGTGAGGAGAGAAAGGGAGGGTTAAGAAATTAGAGCAAGAAACAGCGCTCACAGTGCACTGCGCAATGTTGCACCACCTGAGAAGTGGTGAGGTCAAGCTGGGACTTAAGGGCAAGAGAGCTCTTTTTTTTTTTTTTGAGACAGAGTCTTGCTTTGTTGCCCAGGCTAGAGTGAGTGCCATGCCATCAGCCTAGCTCACAGCAACCTCAAACTCCTGGGCTCAAGCAATCCTGCTGCCTCAGCCTCCCAAGTAGCTGGGACTACAGGCATGTGCCACCATGCCCGGCTAATTTTTTCTATATATATATATATATATTAGTTGGCCAATTAATTTCTTTCTATTTATAGTAGAGACGGGGTCTCGCTCTTGCTCAGGCTGGTTTCGAACTCCTGACCTTGAACAATCTGCCCGCCTCAGCCTCCCAGAGTGCTAGGAATACAGGCGTGAGCCACCACGCCCAGCCAAGAGAGTTCTTTTAGTACCTAAACAACCACTAGGAAGAGCCAAATGACAGAGATCAGTTACATTAGAGAAGGCAAGGGGATACGCAAAAAGTCAAATGGATAAGAAAAGACTAAAGAAGCAAGAGGTTATTGGAGTAGAAAGAGGAAGAAAAAGTGGTAAGAGTTGGGGGTGGTAAAGGGAAGATTAGGTATTTTATTCCTAGGAATTTATTCTAAGAATGTAAGTCAAAAAGAGGGGGGGAAAGCTCTGTACATACAAAGAACATACAAAGATGTTCTTTGCCTTGTAACCAATAATAAATAGGGGGAAATAGAAAGAATATACAGGTTTAAACAAGGCACACAAATTATAGTGTGTTGTCTGTAAACTTGAAACCTGTTGTACCATTAAAGACAGCAAATTTTAATGCTACATAGCACATCAAAAAGGTGTATGAAATGATGTACAGCAGGGAAAAAGTAGACTGCAAAATGCCTTTGCCTGATTTCAATAAAAATATTTGGGTTTTGTCAAAGACTAGAAGAAAACATGGAAAAATTAAGCAAATTTTGGTAGACAGTAGAATTATACATCTTTTTACTTCTGGAATTTTTCTTTAATATTACCATATTTTTAATATTATAAAATATATGTCACATAATAAACCAGAGGTTAGCAAACTTTTTCTATAAAGGGCTGGACTGTAAATATTTTAGGCTTTGCCATAGAGTCTCTGTTGTAGCTAGTCAACTCTGCCATTGTAGCATGAAAGCAACCATAGACAATATGTATAACAAATAAACTAGCATAGTTGTTTTGTTGTTGTTGTTGTTTTGAGACAGAGTCTCACTTTGTTTCCCAGGCTAGAGTGAGTGCCCTGGCGTCAGCCTAGCTCACAGCAACCTCAAACTCCTGGGCTCAAGCGATCCTCCTGCCTCAGCCTCCCGAGTAGCTGGGACTACAGGCATGTGCCACCATGCCCAGCTAATTTTTTCTCTATATATTAGTTGGCTAATTAATTTCTTTCTATTTATAGTAGAGACGGGGTCTCGCTCTTGCTCAGGTTGGTTTCGAACTCCTGAATTCAAACCATCCGCCCACCTCGGCCTCCCAGAGAGCTAGGCTTACAGGCGTGAGCCACCACGCCCGGCCATGGTTGTGTTTTCATAAAACTTTATCCACATTGAATTTGAACTATGTAATTTTCACATGTCATGAAATATTCTTCTTTCACTTTTTTAACAATTTAAAAATGTAAAAAATCATTTTTATCTCAGAGGCCACATAAAAATAGCACATCAGATTTGGCCCACAAGTGGTAGTTTGCCAACCCCCGCAATAAATAATAAAGAAAAGATAATAAGAAAAAGATTAAAAAACAAAAAAATCTTAAAATATAATTAAAGTCCCATTTTTGTCCCTCTCTGATCCCATTCCCCTCCCTGTTGCTGGTGGAAACCACAATCCTGAGTTACATGTTCAGCATTCCCATGCATGTTGTAGACTTTTACTACATATGTGTGTACCCATAAACAACATGTTTTTCATGTTTTGAAACTTTATAAATAGCATCATACTATACATATGTTTCAGCAAATGGCTTTTTTCACTCAACATTCTGTTAATACATAGAGCTTTAGTTTATTCATCTTAGCTGCGATATACTGTTCCATTATGTGAATATTCCTCAATTCTCATTTTCAATTATTTTTATTTTGAACATTGCTTGGTCAACTTTCTTTTATACATTTTGGGGGGCAAAATTTTCTCTAGTACATTTTTTTTCAAATTACAGGTTTTCAACTGTCTTAGTCCAGGCTGCTGTAACAAAATATCATAAATTACGTAGCTTATATCATAAAATGGGTAGCTTATAAACTATAGAAATTCATTCCTTACAATTCCAGAGGTTGGAAACTACAAAATGCCAGCAGATTTGGTGTCTGGTGAGGGCCATTTCCTGGTTTATAGATGGTATTGGCTAGCTGTGTCCTTATATGGTAGAAAGGGCAAGGAATCTCTCTGGGGCACCTTTTATAAGGGCACAAATCCACCTTCATGTCCTCATCGCCTCCCAAAGACCCTTCTTCCTAATAATACCACACTGGTGATTCAGTTGTAACACATGAATTTTGTTGCAGCTTTTTACATACTTACACGTATGTGCATGTGTATACATTTGTTTGTGTGCTTGAGATAGATAAATAGATGTGCTTGGTTATAAGGTAAAATGTATTTCTCAATAAGAGGTTATGGTCAGAAATTTTGAAAACCACTGCTTTCAGGTGCAGCCTAGGAACCCCTAGGAAACGCATTGCTAGATCACAGAACATGCATAACTTCCACTTTACTAGATATTGCAAAATGTCCTCCCAAGTGGTCTTTCCGATTTATTTTCATCTTCACAGCAATAAGTGTGAGTTTCTATTGCTCCATGTGCTCACCTATAGGAGGGTTTTCTCATGGCATGTTAAATATATCATATGCACAAAAGAATGTATAAAATTAATATGTGCAGTTTGACAAATAACATTTGTACTCATGTACCTGCTTCCCCACACTATATAATAGGACATTACCAGTACCTTAGAAGCCTCCTTCGGGAGTCCTATCCTATGAGCACTCCCCCTTTGCTCCCTTTCAGGTGTAACCCTGTGCAGAATTTTGTATTAATCATCCCTTTGCTTTTCTTCATACTTTCCACCTATGTTTGTAACCTTAAGTAATATATTGTTTATATTAATAGTAAGGATGATATTGTTGTTCTATTCTTCTGTTGTCTGCTGCTTTTAGACAATAATATGGTTTGAGATTTACCCATGTCAATGAGGATAACTGTAGTTCACTCATTTTCACTGCTGTATTCTATTCTGTTTTATAAATACCACATTTTATCTGTGCTGTGAACATTTGGTTGTTTCACATGCTGTGCCCCTGTGAACTCGGTTGCTGTAAACATTCTTATCCATGTCTTCAGGGTAAGTGAACAAGCAGCAGTGTTTCTCTAGGATAGTGATGTGGAAGTGGAATTGCTGGTTGAGGGTATGTTTCTATTTTCAACTTTGCAAAAACTGCCCAACTGGTTTTCAAAATAGTTGTACTACTTTAAACTTTCACCCACAGGGGATGAAAGTTCTATTTTCATTTCCTATAATATGGTTTCAACAGTCAGTATTAATAAAAACGAGGGGGGGGGAGGTTCAAAGTCAGATCCTAAAAGAACAAAATTGGGTTGAACAGGAAACAGAAAAGTAGAAACCTTAATCTCTGTTCAGTCACACATAAATCTTTCTTCCTTCCCTTCTCTCTCTCTCTTTTTTATTTTTTCTTTTTTGAGACAGAGTCTTGCTCTGTTGCCCAGGCTAGAGTGCCGTGGCATCAGCCTAGCTCACAGCAACCTCAATCTACTAGGCTCAAGCAATCCTCCTGCCTCAGCCTCCCGAGTAGCTGGGACTACAGGCATGCACCACCATGCCCGGCTAATTTTTTCTATATATTTTTAGTTGGCCAATTAATTTCTTTCTAATTTTTTTTTTTTTAGTAGAGACGGGGGTATCATTCTTGCTCAGGCTGGTTTCGAACTCCTGACCTTGAGCTATTCATCCATCTTGGCCTCCCAGAGAGCCTGTAGGTGTGAGCCACTGCGCCCGGCCCCTTCCCTTCTCTTGTCATAAATTTATACATAGTACCGATTCAAAATGTACAAATGGGTATATAGTGGGTTGAATGGTGGCCCCCTCAAAGGATGTGTCTACATCCAAATCCCTGGGATGTCATCTTATTTGGTAAAAGGGTCTTTAGAGATATAATTAAGGATTTTGAGATGAGATCATCCTAGACTACTTGGTTGGGTACTAAATCCAATGACAAATGTCCTTATAAGAGAAAAGATTCAGACAGAAGAGAATGAGGCAATGTGACCACAGAGGCAGATTGGAGTTTATATGGATGCTGCCACAAGCCAAATGATGCCTGGAGCCACCAGCACCCAGAGGAGGCAAGATAGGATTTTCCCCTAGAGCCTTTGAAGGGCACATAGCCCTGCTGACACCTTGATTTTGAACTTCCAGCCTCCAGAACCATGAAAGGATAAATTTCTGTTGTTTTATGCCACTAAGTTTATGGTAATTTAGTCTGGGCTTGGTGGCTCATGCCTATAATCCTAGCACTCTGGGCAGCCGAGGTGGGAGGATTGATTGAGCTCAGGAGTTCAAGACCAGCCTGAGCAAGACTGAGACCCCCATCTCTACCAAAATAGAAAAAATGACCTGGGCATGGTGGCATGCACCTATAGCCAGTTACTCGGGAGGCTGAGGCAGGAGGATCGATTGAGCGCAGGAGTTCGAGGTTGCAGTGAGCTATCATGATGCCACAGCACTCCAGCCTGGGTGACAGAGCAAGACTCTGTAGCAAAAAACATAAAGGAGAATACCATAAAGGTGAGAAAGGGGGGAAAAAAACCTAGGATTTTGCCTCAGGTTGGCCTCAGTTCAATGCACCACTGCAGCATATTATGGTCACAATCTGTAGACCGAAACTAGCTGTTATTGAGCAACTACTATATTCCAGACACCAAACCATATTAAGAGCTGTGGTTGGGTGAGGTCGCTCATACCTGTAATCCCAGCACTTTGGGAGGCCAAGGCAAGAGGATCACTTGAGGCCAGGAGTTTGAGATGAGCCTGGGCAACATATCAAGACCCCATCTCTACAAAAAAATTAAAAATTAGCTGGGCTTGGTGATGCATGCCCATAATCCCAGCTACTCAGGAGGCTGAGGCAGGAGGATCCCTTGAGCCCAAGAGTTCAAGGTTGCGGTGAGCTATGATTGCATCTCTGCACTCTAAGAATAAAAAAGAAAAGCTATGAACGTAGTCTTTGCCCTCAACATGTGTATAATCTAGTGGCAGAGTTGGGCTAGTAAGTAAAGCAGTATGAGAAGTGATAAAAATAGAGGTGTGTACTATGTCCTAAGAAAACACAGAGTGGAGTGTAGTCCTCTCTGCTTAGGAATCTGGGGAGGGTCTTGAAGGATGAATAGGAGTTTACTAGGTAGAAAGTGGGGGAAGCACCCTAGGCAGAAGGACAAAGCATATGTGGGACTATGGAGGTCTACAAGAGAAGTTACATCTGAGAAACCATGTAGGAGATGCTGTCAGTGCATTTCTGTGCCTGAAGTCTTTTCCAACTCCCGAGAGCCACAGAAAGCTGTGCTGTTCACACTCCAGCATACTAGAGGTGCCTAGGAGCTAACTCCTCCTGGAAGCAGCCCTCAGCCAATGACTCTCAGGAGTAGTTCGATAAATGCCCCAGCTCCTTCAGCACTTAAGTAGGACAATTCTGAGCTGTGTGTTTCCCAGAGGTTCCTTACAGGATTCAGCTCGGGTTGTCCATTATGGCAGCTGGCTTAACAGCTCACCCTTTATTGACTGCCTTCTCCCCATCACTTCCACCTCTTCCCCACAGGTGTTCCCATCGCATGTTTTCACTCCCCCTCTTGTCACTTTTGTGGCAATAGGTAGCTGGTAAACATGATTCTCCAGCCTGCTCCATAAGTCTGTGAGCTATGATTTTTCTTATTAAATCAGACAAGAGTTGGTATCTGTTGCTCACTGTGACTAACAGAGAAAGACTGAAGATGAATTAGAGAGAAACCCAGGGTCAAGGGAGAAATTGAGGCAGTAGAGACTTCGCACGCTTATCAGCAGGGGACTGGAGGCATTCACCATGTCAAGAGCATGCCCTGGGGAGCTACTGGTGCAAGGAGGAGAGACAGTAAAGCAGACAAAACCCACACTGAAGCCTGGAACCCACCCCCCAGCCAACCTGTAGCCTGGAGAATGAGTGAGAAAAACAGAGGCTTGTAGTTTGAAGCTACTGAATGTTGCATCATTATTGTAACAATAGCTGATTACTACAGCAGTGAATTAGAGGAAAAGTAGAAAAGTGAGCTAGGAGTACTCTTTCAAGAAGCTTAGCTGTGAAGAGAACGGGAGGCTCTTCCTCCTCCTTGTCATCACTATTGTTCTGTTTTGTTTTTGTAGATTCCCATGATTTAAACCCCTTTCCCACATATGGAGAATTTTCCATTCTGTTAATATGAAACTGTGTGGGAAGCAGACCCCTCTCCCAGTATTGTAGCTGAAAATGCCAGCTACTCACTTTCCCACCCTTCCTGCTAAGTCATAGCCATATGTCATAGGCTCTGCTAAATAAAATGCACCCAGCCTAGACTTTGAATCAAGGGTGGGGGTGGGGGGCTTGTGATGTGAAGACACAGAAGCAGAAAAGGACTCATTCCATCAATGTGCAGTGCCCTGGCAGCAACACCCATTTTGGGAAAATAGCTGTGGCAGCAACAGCATTCAGGATCTGGTGCTAGAAGATCATAGTACTCTCTAGTAACCATGGAGTCAAATGCTCATTGGTGGCAGTAGCAGTGTCTTCAGTGACCCAGCTCTGTGCTGTGATGCTGGCTACCACCCTGTAGGGAAAGCCTCTGAACGCGGTGTAGTAGATTGATTGCATTCGTGGGCGCACTTCAGGGCCTTATCTTATTGGAACTTCCCATTCTGACTCTGGGCTCACCCTTGTGACTTGCTTTGGTCAATGGGCTGTTAGTAAACATTATATAAGCAGAGGCTTAAAAAGCACTTGTGTGACCAGGCTTGCCCTTACCGTTACCCTCTGCCGTTGCCATTAGCACATGTCTGAGCTAGCCTGCTGGATGATGAGAGACACATGGAACTGGGCCGAGACTCCTGACTTAGTCCAGCTGAGCCCATCCTAGATCAGCCAACAGCCAGATGAGCCTCAGACACATGAACAAGCTCAGCCAAAATCAACAGAGCTGCCTGGCCAGCCAACAGTTGACCCCAGACACTTGAGTGAGTCCAGCTGAGATCAGACCAGCTCAGCCCAGCCCCAGATGACCTGAACCACACAGATTTGTGAACTGAATACATGTTCATTGCTATATACCTCGGAGGCTTTATGGTCATTTATGTGGCATCAGTATGGCAATAGGTAGCTGGTAAACATGATTATCCAGGCTTCTCCTCAAGCCTATGATCTATGATTTTTCTGCTTAAATCAGACAATAGTTGGTATCTGTTGCTCACTCGAACATAGAGAAAGACTAGGTGGATTAGAGAGAAACATAGGATCAAGGGAGAAATTGAGGCAGGAGAGACTTTTGCATGCTGATCGGCAGAAAATTGGAGGCAGTTGTGTTTGTTAGGATCTAAGTGTGGCCACAAACATGGTGGAAGTTTTCCTCTCATGTGAAAGCCAAAGCTGGTGTGGTAGCTCCGCTCTGTGAGAGCTACGGGGGCACGGGCTCCTTCACTGTTGCTCCATCGTGTAAGGACATGGTGGTTCAAGGTGGTCCACATGGTCTAAGGTAGCTCCTCAGCACATTCACTCTCCAGCCACAAAGAGAGAAAGGGAGAAAATGACCTTTCTGCTTAATACCTGATACTTACCTCCATTTCTTCCCCTTTCGGCTCGTTCTCAGAAACTGGTCACCTGGCTGCACTCAGCTGCAAGAGAGGCTGGGATGTTATTCTGGCCAACCACGTGTGGATCTAAACACTCTGTTTCAGTGGAAAGGGCAAATAGAGTAGTAGCAGTCCCTGACGTGTTAAAGGAGAAGAAGGGATAGTTAATGGGACAAGATCTCTGAGGTAAATTTTATTAGCCTTTCTTGTTTAAAGGGGCTTATTTTTTGCAGGGGTGTAGCAACTGTGTTTCTGGTCTAGGCGTAAATCATGATTTGTTTAAACCAGTTTATGGCAGTCCCATTCCGCTTTGCCAGGACCTTGCTTTCCCAGCCTCCCCTGCCGCTGTATATGGCCATGTGACCCGGTTCTGACCAATGAGCCATGAGGGTAGGACTGCTAGGGGTTTCTGGGAAATGTCTTGCTTTCTATGAAAGAGGCAAACATGGAGGAGCGCTTCCTGGCACACTCCGGTCTGGGGTACTGTGTGAGGCATTGTGTCAGTCAGCTTAGAACCACAAAAGAATTACAGAATTACAGAGGCCAACCTAGAGCCCTGACACGTTTTTGAGGATCTGAATGACCTTGAGAGATGAACCAGGTGGAGAAGGAAAGAAAAGATATTTGAGGAAGTAAGAGTACTGCATACATGAGAAGCAATGCTCAGAGACGGCCCTGGAAAGTTGGATCAGAGTCAGACCACGAGGGCTTTGTATGCAGTAGTGTGATTTATTGTTGGAATGACCTCATTCCGAGTTGGGGCTGGTTTCCCTGCTGATTCACCACCAAAGCATGACAGGCATTTTCTCTTTGTAGCTTTAAAAGGACTGCCCACTTCTTCCCCTGTTGGAGAGTTAAAGGACCTTTGTTTTGGAAAATCTAAGCTCTTAAAGGCAAAGATCTAGATTACGTGGGTGAGTAGGGAGTGTTGATTTGAAAGTTGAGGGAAGAAGGAATGGTGCCCAATACGTTACATCAAGTGGGACTTCCCTACCTTTGGGGAAATAGACAGGTGGCAGGTTCTGCCTACTCTGGGGCATGTGTCTGCCTTCCTCGCAGAGCATGGGGTGGCAGACTGTCTGATGGGTTCGCTGAGTGTACGCTTGGCTGGAACTGAGCTCTAGCCATAGCCTTTAAGGTTACTGAGCAGTGGGGACCACTGAAATTTGGACATCAAGCTCCTCATGGTGACCACAGTGACCACTGGCCTAAAGTCCAGAACCTCTCCCTGAGATTCCAAGGTTGTTTGAACTTGGGACAAGGGAATGGGCAGGAAAGAAAGGAAAGAAGGAAAGGGAAAGGGAAAGGGAAAGGATTTCTCCCTAACTCCTGAGGAAGCAGGCTGAGTCATATTTTATATTATGTTTTTAAAATAAAGATAATAAAGCCACTTCTTGCATTATAGTGTTCAATGTTCAGTTGTAATGAACACTTCATTACATGTTCACTGTTCAGTTCACATTCATACTGTGGTATACAAAGCCAAAAGAAAGAGAGTGAGAAGAGGTCATAAATTATCTCAGTAGCTTTTTTTTCTTGAGATAGAGTCTTGCTCTGTTGCTCCAGGTAGAGTGCAAGAGCATCATAGCTCACAGCAACCTCAAACTCCTGGGCTCAAGCAATCCTCCTGCCTCAGCCTCCTGAGTAACTGGGACTAATATCACTACACCTGGCTAATTTTTCTATTTTTAGTTGAGACGGGGTCTCAATCTTGCTCAGGCTGGTCTCGGACTCCTAAGCTCAAGTAATCGTCCCACCGTGGCCTCCCAGAGTACTAGGATTATAGGTTTGAGCCACCGTTCCCAGCCTTCAGTAGCTTTTTTTTTAAGTTGATAGATTTTTTTTTTTTTGAGACAGAATCTTACTCTGTTGCCCAGGCTAGAGTGCCGTGGCATCAGCCTAGCTCACAGTACCTCAAACTCCTGGGCTCAAGCTATCCTTCTGCCTCAGCCTCTCGAGTAGCTGGGACTACAGGCATGTGCCACCATGCCTGGCTAATTTTTTCTATATATTTTTAGTTGGCCAATTTTTTTTTTTTTTTTTTTGAGACAGAGTCTTGCTCTGTTGCCCAGGCTAGAGTGAGTGCCATGGCGTCAACCTAGCTCACAGCAACCTCAATCTCCTGGGCTTAAGCGATCCTGCTACCTCAGCCTCCCGAGCAGCTGGGACTACAGGCATGCGCTGCCATGCCCGGCTAATTTTTTCTATATATATTAGTTGGCCAATTAATTTCTTTCTATTTTTAGTAGAGATGAGGTCTTGCTCTTGCTCAGGCTGGTTTCGAACTACTGACCTTGAGTGATGCTCCAGCCTTGGCCTCCCAGAGTGCTAGGATTATAGGCGTGAGCCACCTCGCCTGGCCAAAGTTGATTTTTAAATAAGAAAAAATTTGGAAGGTACGTCTCTATGAAGTTAAGGTCATATATACACGAAGTATCCATTTGCATTTAAGAAATCTAAATAAATTGGCCTGATATTGCCAGACTAGAAGAAAATTCAATCTCTGTTATCACTGGGGTGCCCCTGGCTCCCAGAGATGCTTCGGAATCCAGATGTAGCACCTGGTTCAAGCAACAGGCCAGCCTTCCACCTGAGGCATCATCAGGGGTACTGACAGCCACCTCATGCCAGCCCAGGAACGGGGCCCCTTGAAGCCCACCAGCTCCTAATTATAGTCCCACATGAGTTGCAGGGATCCTTACTGAGGCTGGGGGAATGAGGAGGCTCTAGTACTTGGGGCCCAGTCCCCTCCCGAGGTATAATACCAAGATGTCCCTTTTGAGATCCTGTTCCCTCCTTGGAGCTCTGTCCCCACCACGTAGACAGCCACCTCTTTTTTCCTTTTTTGACAAAAAGTAATACCTTTTTATATATGAAACTCATACATATTGAAAAGAATCACTAACATTCTAGTACATGAATGAACTAGGTAGGATATAACTTGCTAAAAAAGCAGTAAAACTGGTTAAAGAATACTTTTTAAATGTTCAACCTTAGGAATAAGCAATAAGATACAAAAATTAAAATATTACTTCTTACCTGCTACATAGGTTAAATGACAAGAATAAATCAAAATAGAAAAGGATTTTCAAATAATGCCAAATGATGGCAAATATGTGCTTAAACAGGCATGTATATATATTTTTGGTGGAAGAGTGAATTAATAGCAGCTATTTGGTGTTTTGTTTTTATCTAGTGTTTTTTAGTTATTTATTTTTCCATTTTGAATTAATTATGCTTTCAAATACACATACATACACACACATATACACACACACACAGAGATGTGGTAGCCAGCCTCAAGTTTGCCCTTAATAATCCCTGCCTCCTAGTATTTATACCCTTACGTTGTCCTCTCCCCACAGTCCTGGGAGGGTCAGTGTGTGTGACCACTTAAATACAGCCGAAGGTGTGGATGTCACTTCTGAGATGAGGTTATAAAATTATAAAAGATACTGCAGCTTCCATTGTCCTCTCTTTCTCTCTCTCACTACTCGCTCTGGAAACTCGGGCAGCCTATAGAAAGGCCCAGGTGAGGAACTGAGGCCTCTTGCCCACAGTCATGAGGGAGCTGGGACAGGGATCTCCACCCCCAAGTAGAGCCTTCAGCTGATGACAGCTCGAGCCAACAGTTTAACTGTAAGCCCGTGGGAGACCCTGAGCAGAACCCCCCCACCCCCAGCCTCCTGCATTCCCACCTCACAGAAACTGTGACATGATAAATGTTTATTATCATAGTGTCTAAGATTTGAGGTAATTTGTTGCAGAGCAATGGATAACTAATATAGTAGTTGAGGGGGGAAGATAGTTACACATACTCAAAAGCTTAAAAAAAAAACCCAGCAGTTTTCTGTCTCACCTTTTCTTAGCCACCCAGACTGCCACTGCCAGATTTCCTGTTATGAAAAGAAAATAAATCTCTATCCATTTACATGATTGTTGTTTGAGCTCTGTTCTCTGCAGCCAAATGCATTCTTAACTGATAGGGTAACTAGGCTGCAAAGCTTTATGATGTGTTCATTGCCATTTTAGCTTTCCTCCCCGACCCAATGTTACAAGAGATCCAGCAACATCTTCTGCTGGCGTCACAAATCAAATTATGAGAACTGAAAATATGAAGTTCTTACCATAACTAAGTATATCTAAGATGCCATCAACCACAAAATGCACCACTATTTTAGGTCCCACTGAGAGAAAAATACTATTAATTAAATTCTGCTGGCCGGACGCGGTGGCTCACGCCTGTAATCCTAGCACTCTGGGAGGCCGAGGCGGGCGGATTGCTCGAGGTCAGGAGTTTGAAACCAGACTGAGCAAGAGCGAGACCCTGTCTCTACTATAAATAGAAAGAAATTAATTGGCCAACTAATATATATAGAAAAAATTAGCCAGGCATGGTGGTGCATGCCTGTAGTCCCAGCTACTTGGGAGGCTGAGGCAGCAGGATTGCTTGAGCCCAGGAGTTTGAGGTTGCTGTGAGCTGGGCTGACGCCACGGCACTCACTCTAGCCTGGGCAATAAAGTGAGACTCTGTCTCAAANCTCAAAAAAAAAAAAAAAATTCTGCCTCAGCTGGGCGCGGTGGCTCACGCCTGTAATCCTAGCACTCTGGGAGGCTGAGGCAGGGTGTATCGCTCAAGGTCCGGAGTTCAAAACCAGCCTGAGCAAGAGCAAGACCCTGTCTCTACTAAAAATACAAAGAAATTAATTGACCAACTAAAAATATATATACAAAAAAAAAAAAAAAATAGCCAGATATGGTGGCGCATGCCTGTAGTTCCAGGTACTTGGGAGGCTGAGACAGGAGGATCACTTGAGCCCAGGAGTTTGAGGTTGCTATGAGCTAGGTTGATACCACAGCACTCTAGTCTGGGCAACAGAGTGAGGCTCTGACTCCAAAATAAATAAATAAATAAATAAATAATGCCTCAATGCTTTCTCATGACTTTGAATTTTTTTTTTATTTTATGCTTATCAAAATAATTTTTTCTATATATATTAGTTGGCCAATTAATTTATTTCTATTTATAGTAGAGATGGGGTCTCGCTCTTGCTCAGGCTGGTTTCGAACTCCTGACCTCGAGCAATCCGCCCACCTCGGCCTCCCATATCAAAATAATTTTAAGGTTAATTTAGACATAGACTTTTTTAAATCACATATCAGTACTTAGAAGAATGCTCAACTTTAAGAGTAATCAATAAAATGCCAAAAGTAAAATAGGACTCATTCTGTCTTTCATGTTGACATCCTTAGCATATCTGCTTTTGTCTTCATGCCTGTTGCTCAGTAACAAGATAGCTGCTGAGGCTCCAGGCATCATATCACATTTAAGGACAAAAAAAGAAACATATAAGGATGGAGTCAGCCGCATCATCTTTTTTTATCACAAAAGGCAAAAGTTTTCCTAGAGTGCCCGACAGATTTCTGCTTATATGTCATCTCCTAGGACTGTTTTCCACAGATACCCTCTATACAAGCAAATATCTGGAAAAGCAAATATTTTGCCTGGGTCTGGGCTCATTGCCATCCTGAAAAAAAAGCAGACTTCTGGTAGCAAAGAAAGAGGAAATAAGTATCTGGGAAGGAAGCTGACAGTGTCTGCTGCAACACAGCCTAATAAATAGTATTTTCATATGCTAATAAATGGTAGTTAACTGTTGGCATAAAGTAAAAACAATGATAGCAGAAGTATTTCTATAGCATAGTGCTGTCTGTGCTCCAGGAACTGTTCTGAATGTTTAAAATATATTAATTCATTTAATCCTCACAACAATTTTATGAGGTGAATGTTATTATCCTTGTTTTATTTTGATATTTTTTATTTTACCTCATATGCACAATTAGATTTGTCATAATTCTTGGTTCATGATGTATCCTCATTGGTCCATGTGTGGCTCTCTTTTATTTACCTTTTAAATATTAGTTATTCTTAATAGTGTAATGGGTGCCCTCAAATCCTCTACCCAAAATAAGATTAGGATCCAGTCAGCAATTTGCATCTGACTGTATGTTCTCCCCAACCCATTTCACTTCCTCCCAGGCCCAAGGTGATCATTATCCAGAACCCTGAGTTCATTAGCCTCTAATTTCCTTTTTATTTTATTTTTGACCCATGGTTTAATTCTATCATATAAAGACTTTCCTTTTTAGATAGTTTAATAGATGTATTGTGCTCTATATAGTCCTAATAAGTATGTGTGTACACACATACACACACACACACACAGTTGTTTTTAACTGTATGTCTTCTTTTAGTACTTTTTAAGTACTTAGCAATTAAGTATAATTGCTAAGATTCTACCATATTATTGTGTGTTGCTATAGTCATAGTCACTCATTTTGATGACCATTTAACATTCCAGTTGTCCAAATATGTAGCAGTTTATTCATCCTCAAATCATGCTTTCTTCAAGTGCCTGTTATGTTCTTATGGATTTTCTTTTTTCTGCTTATTAACTAGTCTAACTCTGTCACATCTGTGTTTGCTAGTGGTTTTGCATGTGATTCTAGCAGTTTTCCTACATCCTTTTTAATGGTTGCATGAGATCCTGAACCTTCTGCAAGACTTGCAATAATGCTTTGCCAATCTTGCCTTATGTTGTGTGTTGTAGTTATTCACATTGGGCTACTGGGGGAGGCTGGGCAATGAAGACTTTGACTTGATGTGGCTTGGTGCACACAGTCCTTAGCTACAGTGAAGAAGAATGTTGGGGCGAGAGGGGAGGCAGGAAATGTCAGTTCATTGGTGAATATTTTCTTGTTATGGTGACTTTTGCTTCCCTGGACAACCTGGCCAATGTGGGAACTTGGATTATGAACACTCAGATAACCAGAATCCCCTGAACCTTAGCAAATTCTTTAGTGCTCCTTGTGCAAAAGGTAGAATCTAATTCCTCTCCCCTTGAATGTGGACCAGCCTTGGTGACTCACTTCTAAAGAATAGAGTGCCATGGAAGTGTTACTTTTGGACTTCTGAGACTAGGTTAAGAAGAGGTGACACAGCTTCCACCTGAGCCAGTCTTCAGGCTGTGCAGAAGCCCAAAGGAGCCCACGCAGAGACACCACGTGGAGAAGCCCAGGTGGAGAGGAACTGAGGCCCCTAACAGCCAGCCAGCAGCAGTTACAGACATGTGACTGAGTCTTCCAGGAGAGGCCCCAAAATTGTCAGAGAGCAGTGACAAGTCATCCTGGTTGTGTCCTGTCCTACTTCCCCACCATGCAGAGAATTAAGCTAACCACCTGTGCTCTGTCCAAACCCCTCCCACAGAATCCACCCACATAATAAATGGTTGTCTAGTGCTACTAAGTTTTGGAGTAGTTTGTTATGCAAATTAGTAAAATTAGTAAAAAAAATAGTAGCTATTATACCTAATTTAAAGATGAAGAAGCTAAAGCCTACAAAGAATAAATTCACAGTAAATGCTGAAGCCAAGATTTGAATTCTGACTTTTTTTTTTTTTATTCAGGAAATAGGGTCTCACTCTGTTTCTGTTGCCCAGGCTGGAGTGCAGTGGCACAATCATAGCTCACTGGAACCTCGAACTCCTGGGCTCAAGTGATCCTCCAGCTTCAGCCTCCTGAATATCTAAGACTATAGGTGCATACCATCACACATGGCTAATTTTTAAATTTATTTTTTATAGAAACAGAGTCTTGCTATGTTGCCTAGGCTGGTCTCAGACTCCTGGTCTCAGCCTCCCAAAGTACTGGAATTATGGGCATAAGTCACCATGCCTGGCCAAACTCGGAATTTTTAACTTGAAAACTTGCTCATCTTAACCTTAACACCTCCCTTACAATTGCCTATAATCTATTTCTTCCCCTGCATTTTCAGGATGCCCACTGGGGACTCAGAACATGCCTAATTAACTCACTCCCACAACCCTGGGATTGAACTTGGAAGGGCAATGCTACCACCAGAAAAATACACATGCCAATGCCCTAAAAATAGCCCACTCAGAAAGGGAAAAACTGAGCTTCAGATTGGCAAATGTAGTTCAGGGCCTAAAAAACGAAGAGTAATTTTAAATAAGCAGTACACACTTTTTTCAGTTCAAAAATGATAATGTCAGAATGAGATAGAAGGATAAAAATCAGCTTCTCATATAATATTTTGTTATATTAATAAATTTTTAGGCCGGGCGAGGTGCCTCATACCTGTAATCCTAGCACTCTGGGAGGCCAAGGTGGGCAGATTGCTTGAGGTCAGGAGTTCGAAACCAGCCTGAGCAAGAGCAAGACCCTGTCTCTACTATAAATAGAAAGAAATTAATTGGCCAACTAATATATATAAAAAATTTTAAAAATAAATAAATAAATAGATTTTAATTTTTCTAGCACAAGTAGTTTATTTAAAAATCTATGTAAAGACATCACTATGGTTTGAATGTTTTTGTCTCTCTAAAATTCATATGTTAAAATTTAATCCCCACTGTGGTGGTATTAAGAGGTGGGGACTTTGGGGAAGGGATTGAGTCATGAAAAGTCTGCCCTTATAAATGGATTCGTGCTTTATAAAAGGGGTGGGAGGAACTAGCTTAGGTCCTCTTGCCCCTCTTCCTTCCACCATGTGAGGACACAGCCACAGGCGCCATCTTGGAAGCCAAGAGCAGCCTTCCCACACACCAATGCCAGTGCCTTGATCCTGGACTTCTCAGGCTCCAAAACAGTAAGAAATAAATTGTGGTTCTTTATAAATTACCCAGTCTTTGGTATTCTGTATGGCAGCACAAACAGACTAAGACAGATATCTTTAATTCAAAACAATTTCAATGTTGCAAACATTCCAAGGTGGAATTGGAATCACTTCTAATTGTGTAGTATTTGAAACAATGTATCAGTTCCAGAAAAATTTTCACAGATAAACAAGAAAGGTGACTATCCCCAACTACTTCTCATGGTAATGATTTAAGTTCTCAGTTTAGATGATGACATAATTATCCAGCTGTTCTTACACATTACCAAATCAAACTATTTCTGCATCTAAGAAGATACTGTATTTTTTACAAAGTCACACCCACATAAAGGGAGCCAATGGAGTTTGTTTACTGATATGGATTTATTATATGAAATAATTATATTTTCATAAATATATTTTTATTAAAATTGTGTGTGTAGCAATAATACTCCAGCCTTATAATAAACCAGCATTTCTCTGCTCTTCTCTCCCTACCCCTATTCACACTTTCCGCAGGCAACCACCTGCAATTCTTCTATTTCCCCTTCTATTTACCTCTTTGCCTCAAAATTATATGCGTATGCTAATATTTCTTGATTAATCATTTTAAAATATTATCTCCTAATTTTCCATGTGACCTCCTTATCCCCTACACGCTTACCCACTGCCTTACCTCCAATATGACTGTGTCATCATTAGTGGCTATATCAAGATTACAACTTCACAAGTACAAATGCTCCTCAATTTACAATGGGGTTAAGTCCTGATAAACCTGTCATAATTTGACAAAATCGTTAAGCTGAAAACACATTTAATACACCTAAGCTACTGAACGCCTTAGCTTACATTACATTAGCCTACAGATGGGCAAAATCTTCTAACACAAAACCTATTTTGTAAGAAAATGTTGAATATCTCACATAATTTATTGAATACTGTACAGAAAATGAAAAACAGAATAGTTGTTTGGGTACTTGAAGTATGGTTTTGACTGAATGCATATAGCTTTCACGCCATCTTAATGTTGAAAAATTATAAGTCGGAACCATCGTAAGTCAAGTACTCTCTATATTGTTAATTGCAGTGGTCCAAAAGAGACATGATGGTGATAGAACTATGATGGTAGCAGTGGAGACAGTGCTATGTTTTGAATGGTTGTGTTCCTCCAAAATTCATATGTTAGAAATTAAAACCCAAGGTGATAGTATTAAGATGTGGGGCTTTTTGGAGTGTGATTAAATCATGAGCATGCCACTCTTGCGAATGGGATTAATCCCCTTATAAGCAGGTGCAGAGAGCTGCCTTTTGCCCTTCTACCTTCCACCATGTGAGGATGCAACAAAAATGTGCCATGTTGGAAGCAGGGAAAGCCAGCCCTGCTGATGCTTTAATCTTGGGCTTTATAGCTTCCAGGACTGTGAGAAATAAATTTCTGTTGTGTGTAAGTGACCCAGTCTGTGGTATTGTGCTAAATAGCACGAATGGAATTAAGATGGCTAGGAAAAACAGTGATTCACAAGATGGGTGGGAGGGAAAGTTTATAGAACGTAGTGAGATTTTTTGTGTTTATTTTTTGGGTTTTTTTTTTTTTTTTGGATGTAGAGGATGAGCCAGAGGAAGGTTCAGAGGAAAATGGGTAGATGGATGTTGTTATCATTAACTTAAATAAGAAACACTGGAAAAGCAGCCAGTAGGGGTGGAGAATAGGAGAAATTATAAGCTCAGTGTGGGACATGTTGAGTTTGAGCAGCCCAAGAAGAATTCCCAAATGGAAGCATACTGGTTGAATATGGTGGTTGAAGTTCCAAATAGAAGGCCAGATTGGATTTGGGAGTCATCAGTGTAGTGGACATGGAAGTGGCCAGCAGGGTAGGTGGCAGTAGAACCATGGTGAGTTTACCTAGGGAGAGAGTATGAAGTCATAAAAATGTCTTAGTCTGCACACTGAGGAGGGATCGCATTTAAGAATAGGCAGAAGGAAACCAATAAAGGAGTTTGAAGAAAAGTTGCCACAGAGGTGGGAAAAAAACAAGGTAAGTTTGGTGTCAGAAGCCAAGAGAAGATGCTTGAAGAGATAAAGAGTGGTCGACCAAAGTGATAAATGGAAGGTTCCAGAGAGGGCAGGAGCATGGGTAACGGTAGGATAGAGGAAGAAAGATGCTGCCTCATTGTAACAAAAGAAGGGGGTGTGCATGTGGAAATGGGGTTTGTGGATCTGGGGGCAAAGAGTTTGGACTAGTCATTGCAGAGAGCAGGAGAGGAAGTGAACCAGAGAAGTGTAGCAGGATTGCCTGGCAGCGTTGAGAGCCGGTTAAAATTGGCAGCTGTGAATTAATAGCATAAAACTACCTTGGCCGGGCGTGGTGGCTCACGCCTGTAATCCTAGAACTTTGGGAGGCCGAGAAGGGTGGATCGCTCAAGGTCAGTAGTTCAAAACCAGCCTGAGCAAGAGTGAGACCCCTGTCTCTACTAAAAAATAGAAAGAAATTAATTGGCCAACTAAAAACATACAGAAAAAATTAGCCAGGCATGGTGGCTCGTGCCTGTAAGTCCCAGCTACTCAGGAGGCTGAGGCAGGAGGATTGCTTGAGCCCAGGAGTTGGAGGTTGCTGTGAGCTACGCTGATGCCACGGCACTCTAGCCCGGGCAACAGTGAGACTCTGTCTGAAAAAAATAACAAAAACACTACCTCATAGGACCCTTGGTCTAGATTATCCTTGGAGGTTTGGAAAAAGTATTAAAGACAAAGAAAATCCATTATGGGCAGGAGCTTTTTGGAGGAGAGTTCTTCTGACTTTTGCTATTTCAGCATGTTGTTCTGTTTGTGTTCTTTAATTCTATTTGCATTCTTTAATTCTATTTGCATCAGTTTGAGAAAATTCTATTTTTTGGAACAAGGCGTCCTTTTGTACCTGGTAATCAAATATATTACCCCAGAGTTAAGAATAAATATATTTTCACCACCACCCCCAAAAAACTTATACAAGCAAACAAGAAAACGCCTCATAGGGTGACTTTTCCTTTAGCTTTATCCTGCTGTCCAGCTTCAGGTAGGGAGAAAGCAGATAATTAGGTTCGTGCAAGCTTGGGATTTTTGTCTGGGTCCCACCTCCAGAGATTTTGATTTCAGCAGGTCTGGGCTAGGGACTGAAATTCTATAATTTTTTTGTTTTGTTTTGTTTTGTTTTTAGCTACACAGTCAGGAAAACCTAGGAAGCAGGGTTCGAGAAAGAATAATAGTCTAAAAATGGTAAGGAAATCCAGAAACAGGTCAGCCCCACGTGCTGAAAACAAAATTTACATTTCTAAGTTGGAAAAAATGTATATTAAAGATAGAACATTCAGATAGCATGAACTTTCTGTTGATTTCTTAAAAATGTAATGAAGTATACCAAGTGATTTAACTAGGTCTTTGAATTGATTTCGTTCTATCCCACAGCCTAACTTTTGTATTGTTATGATGTTTTTACTTAAATGAAAAGTCATTGTTAAAATATGTTTTTTAAAATATTAACTTAGTTTTTGTAACAAAGCTGCCAAGTTGTAGAGAGGCAATTTACTCAGATCCAAAGAATTCAAATGTCATTCATGACTGTCGTAGGCAGAATTTCAGCCCCTGTGTTAGTTTTCTAGGGCTGCCATAACATCGTATCACAGACTGGGTGATTTAAACAATAGAAATTATTTTTCTCACAATCCTGGAGGCTGGAAGTCAGAGATCAAGGTGCTGGTAGGGTTGGTTTCTTCTGAGGCTTCACTCCCTTCTTTGTAGATTGCTGTCTTCCCTCTGTGTGTGTCTGTGTCCCAATCTTCTCTTCTTATGAGCACACCAGTCATAGTAGATTAGGTCCAACACTAATGACCTAATTTTAACTTGATTACCTCTTTAAAGAGCCTATCTCTAAATATAGTCACATTCTGTGGGGCTAGGGGTGACCTCACCATATAAATTTCGAGGGGACACAATGTGGCCCATAACAGCCCATATGCCCTTTCCCCCTGGTATGGCACCTGTGAGTGTGGCAGATGAGACTGCAGATATAATTAAGGTCAAGGGACTAAAGATAAAGAGATTATCCTGCATTATCCATGTGGGCCCAATCTAATCACATGAGCCCACAAAAGAAGAGAACTTTCTCCAACTAGAGGCGGAGAGTTATGGCAGAAGAGGTCAGAGAGGTTCCAAGCATGAGAAGAATTTGGTGCACAACTGCTGCTTGGAGAGCCCAGGAGCAAGGACTGGAAGGAGA
>VSMD01132213.1:0-47137 GCA_008750895.1 Mirza zaza
GGGTTTGTCTGATGTTTTCTCATCACTAGAAGGTTAGGAATCTTTGGCCAGAATATCACAAAAAACAAAGCTGTGTCCTTCTCAGTATATCATATCAAGTGTGTCATGATGCCAATATATGCAATTATCAATTACATTTGCCTTGATCACTTGGTTCAGTTGGTGTCTGCTGAGTTTTCTACTGTGAAATTACTCTCTTTCTCTCTGAAGTGGATAAATGTCTTGGAGGAGATAACTTGAAAACAGGCAAAATTCCTTTTATCCCACATATCATGTCTAGCATTCAACAAAAAACTATAAGTTATGCCACTTGGGGAAGAAAAGGATGATCTAGAGAGACAAAAAAATCATCAGGACAAGGTTCAAACGTGACAGAGATTTTTGAATGGTCAGACTGAGAATTTTAAATAACTATAATTAATATGCTGAGGGTGCTAAAAGATAGACAACATGTAAGAACAGATTTGAGTAATGTAAGTAGAGACATGGAAACTCTAAGAAAAAACAGATGGAAGCACTAAAAAACCAGAACACTGTTAACAGAAACAAAAAATGCCTTTGATGGACTCATTAGTAGATACAACAAGGCTGAAGAAAGAATCAGTGAGCTTGAAGGCAAGTCGCTAGAAACTTCTCAAAATGAAATTCAAAAAGAAAAAAATTAAAAAAAAACATAACAGAACATCCAAGAACTGTGGAAAAATTTAAAGAGTTGTAGTATATACATAATAGAAATAACAGAAAATAAAGAAAGAGAGAAGGGAATGGAAGAAAAATTGGAAGTAATAATGGCTCAGAGTTTTCCAAAATTATTGACAGATATAAAACCATAAATCCAGAAAGCCCAGAGAATACTAAACAGGATAAATACCAAACCAAAAACACCTACTAGGCATATCATATTCAAACTATAAAGAATCAAATAAATAGAGCAAATCTTGAAAGAAATCAGCTTATCTATGGAGGAATAAGGAATAAGAACTTTCATCCACACAAAGAAAAGAAGACTGGGGGAGGGGTTTCAAGAAGGCTGATCGGAGGCATCTGGTACTCACCTCCCTCCCCTACTTCTCAAGGGCATTGTACTAGACTGCAAACTCATACTGGGTTGCTTGCCTTCCTCCTAGACTCTAGCCGTGGCAGCAGGGCACTATGCTGGGGCTGCAGACATCAGGGAACTGTGTCCTGCCCAGGGAACTCCTCCAGCCTTTGTGTCACCACATCACCGGAGCCCCAACTGACAGTCTCGAGTGCCCTCTCGGAAGACAGAGGGACACAGGGCTGGCTGGACCCAGGGGAGCTACAGGGTCCCCAGTGCTCTAGCCCTCAGGGAGTGCTGCTCCTCCGGGAAGGGAGAGTGCAGCACACTGAGGGAGCCAGCCCTTGGAACAAGGGAAACCAAAGCACATGCTTTCCTAAGCCCTGGAGTTTCCCTCCTTGTGGGCGGGGAGCAGGAGCGCCACGTCCTGCAGAGATACAAAGACTGAGCTTGGCTCTTCAGGGAACAAGTGTAATTCCATCCCACTCAGGGCTCGCCTACAGGTGTGAGAGTGGAAATTCCTGACCCTGCCCCCACGCCCACTTCTGCAGACACAGCCATGGCTACTCTCGCTGGAAGTTGGCACAGGCGCGCTGGAGGACCACGTTTCTAGGGCTGTCACCAGCGGGGAGCAGGAGAACTGGGAGCACTGTGTTTTGGGCTGGGGGAAGAGGCTTTGTACCATGGCCATTCTGGTGGTGAGCTGCAGGGCAGGTGTATTTTATGACTTTCAGCTACACTTCCATGTAGAAATAGACAGCAGTGTCTGACTGAATTGAGCTTCCTAAGCACCAGGACAGGGACATGACAGGGAAATGAATCACATTCCTACTGAGGTTGTGGCTAGGGAAGACCCCTACCCACTACTCGCTTACCCAGGAGATCCCAGCACATTCCACCAGGAGCTCCACCAACAACCCGTTAGGGTCTGGTGCTCTGATCACCACTGGGGAACCTACATAGACACACCGATTTTCCCAGTACAGCTCCACCCAATTTCCTCCCTCCCTCCTGGGCTGAGCAGGAAGCTCAGGCCTACGAGCATTCCTATGGCAACTGAGACCTTCCCCTAGTAAACAAAAACCAAGCATATACCTGATTGCTAATGCTGCAGCCAGAAATTACCTGCAAACACCACCTGCTGGCACGGAAGTCAAACTGCACAACCCACACATAATCTTATGAAAGGAGTACACAACACTTAAGAATGAGGTCAGATTCTTGAGATCTTCCCCAGCCTCTAAGGAGGTTGTGAGCCTGCTCACATGTCTAATACAAATACTTCACTACTACAACAAACATTTAAGAAAGCCACCACACTAAAGCTATCTATAACCAATGGATTCATACAACCTTTACCACTGAAAGCACCTTGAAGCAAAGGCAAATGACCATATGCAACATACACTGTGGTCCCATATTCAAGGAGGAGAAACAATCCCATCCAAATGAAAGTAAATTCAAAAATAAGAATAGTTTCTCCAGGTGAGAAGGAACCAGTGTTAACAATACTGGCAATATGAAAAAGCAGATTGTTATGAGCCCCCCCTAAAGGATCACACTAGCAATGGATGCTAACCAAAATGAAAATTCTGAAATACCTGATAAAGAATTCAAAATATGGACTGTAAAGAAGTTCAATGAGATCCAAGAGAAATCTGAAAATCAATACAAAGAAATCAGAAAATCAATTTAGGATATGAATGAGAATTTTACCAAAGACAGAGATGTTTTAAAGAAAAAACAAACAGAACTTCTAGAAATGAAAAAATTAATTAAAGGAATTGCAAAATACAATTGAAAGCTGCAACAATGGAATAGATGAAGCAGAAGAAAGAATCTCAGAACTTGAAGAAAAATATTTTGAATTAATCCAGTCAGACAAAAATAAAGAAAAAGGAATTTTAAAAAGTGAACAAAGCCTTGCAGAACTATGGGCTTACATATAGCATCTGAATATATGAATCATAAGTATTTCCAAGGGAAAAGAAGAAGCAAAAGAATTGGAAAACCTACTTGAGGAAATAATTGAGGAAAACTTTCCAAGTCTTGCTAGAGATTTAGTGATCTAGATGCATGAGGTTCAGAGAACTCCAGGGAAAAATTTGGCAAGAAGGATTTCATCAAGACATATAGTCATCAGACTATATAAAGTCGACATGAAGGAAATAACCCTAAAATCAGCAAGAGATAAAAGTCAAGTCACCTATAAAGGAAATCCCATCAGACTAACAGCATACTTCTCAGAAGAAACTTTACAAGCCAGAATAGGTCCCATTTTCAGAAAACTTAAACAAAAAAAAAATTGTTAAGCACAAATTTTGTATCCTGCTAGAATAAGTTTTGTAAATAAACAAAAAATAGTCTTTCCTAGACTAGCAAATGGTGAGAGAATTCATCACCACTAGACTGAGTCTATAAGAAATGCACAACAGAGTTCTAAAGATGGAAAAGAAGTGTTGATACTTGCCATTGTAAAAACACATGAAAGTATAAAACTCACAAATCCCATTGAACAATTACACAAATGAGGCTACAAGGCAACTAGATAAAATTAACATTACAGCAGTAGCAAAACCTCACATATCAATATTAACCTTGAATGTAAATGGGTTAAATACCCTGCTTAAAAGATATAGATTGATGGAAGGGTTAAAACAAAAAGATACCCAATAATATCATGCTAACTAGAAACCCACCTTACTATTAAAGACATTGATAGACTGAAGTACAGTGGTGGAAAAAGATATGTTATGCAAATACAAACCAAAAATGAGCAGGAGTTACTATACTTACATCAGATAAAGCAGACTTCAAACCAATAACAGTAAAAAAAGGCAAAAAATATCATTATACCATGATAAACGGATCAATTAAATAAGAAAATATAACAAACCCAAATATATATTCATCCAACATCAGAACACCAAGATTTGCAAAACAAACATTACTAGACTTATAAAAAGAAATAGATAACAATACAGAAGTAATGGGGGACTTCAAAACCCAGCTGAGAGCACTAAACAGGTCAGCAAGACAGAAAATCAACAAAGAAACACTGGATTTAAGTTATAGTTTAGACCAATGGACCTAGCAGATATCTATAGAGCATTCTACCAAACAATTGCAAAATGTACTTTTTTCTCATCAGCACATGGAACATTCTCCAAGATAGGCCATATGTTAGGCCACAAAAATGTCTGAAAAAAATTTTTCAAATTGAAATGTTATCAAGTATTTTCTCAGAACACAATGATAAAACTAGAAATCAATACCAAGAGGAACGTCAGAAACTATACAAATACATGGAACAAATACAAAACAACTGCTCCTGAACAATCACTGGGTCAATGAAAAAATAAAGATAGAAATTTTTTAAAGTTTTAAAATAAATGAAAAGGGAGATACAACATGCTAAAACCTCTGGGATATAGTAAGTAGTGCTGAGAGGAAAGTTTACAGTATTAAATGCCAACATTCACAAAATGGAAAGATGACAAATTAACAACCTAATGCCACACCTCAAGGAACTAGAAAAACAAGAAAAAGACAAACCCAAAGCTAGCAAAAGAAAAGAAATAACAAATACCAGAGCAGAATTACATGAAATAGAGACCAAAAAAATACAGAGTCAATGAAATGAAAAGTTGATTCTTTGAAAAGATAAACAAAAATTGACAAACCACTAGCTACACTAACCAAGAAAAGAGAAGATGCAAATAAACACAATTGGAAATGAAAAAGGAGACATTACAACTGACACAACAAAAATACAAAAAATCATCAGAGACTATTATGAACAATACACTCACAAACTAGAAAATCTAGAGGAAATGGATGAATTTCTGAAAACATATACCTTCCCAAGATTGAACCAGTAAGAAAGAGAACTACTGAATAAACAATAATGAGTAGCAATATGGAATCAATAATAAAAAATCTCTCAACACAAAAAAGCTCAGGATCAGATGTATTGACAGCCAAATTCTACCAGACATACAAAGAAGAACTGGTGCCAGTCCTACCTAAAATGTTCTAAAAGATCAAGCAGGAAGGAATCCTCTCTAACTCATTCTACAAAGCCATCAATATCCTGATACAAAAGCCAGGAAAGAATGAAACAACAACAAAAACCTTTCAGACCAATGTTCCTGATGAACAAAGATGCAAAATCCTCAACAAAATACTATCAAGTCAAATCCAAGAGCACAAATAACGGATAACACGACATGATCAAGTAGGTCTTATTCTAGATATGCAAGTATGGTTGAACATATGCAAATCATTAAACATGAGCCACCACATAAACAGAATTAAAAATGAAAACCATACAATCATCTTAATAGATGCAGAAAAATCATTTGATAAAAGTCAGCATCCCTTCATTATAAAACACCTTAAAAAAACTTGGCATAGAAGGTACATGCTTAAAACTAAAAGCCATATATGACAAACTGACAACCAACATAATACTTAATTGAGAAAAATTGAAAGCATTCTTCCTAAGAACTGGAACAAGATAAGGATGCCCACTTTCATCACTTCCATTTAATATAGTACTGAAGTCCTAGCCAGAGCAATTAGGCAAGAGAAATAAATAAAAGGCATTCAAGTTGGAAAAGAGGAAGTGAAATTATCTCTGGTTGTTAATGATATGATTATATACCTAGAAAACCCTAAAGAGTTGGCTGAAAGACTCTTAGATTTGATAAATGAATTCAGTAAAGTTTCAGGACACAGAATAAACGCACAAAAATCAGCAGCATTTCTATACACTAGTAACAATCAAGCTGAGACCAAATCAAGAGGTCATTTCCATTTACAATAGCTAAAAATGAAAATAAAATAAAATACCTAGGAATCCACTTAACCAAGGAGGTGAAACATCTCTACAAGGAAGACTACAAAACATTGGTGAAAGAAATCATAGATGACACAAACAAATGGAAAAATATTCCATGCTCATGGACTGGAAGAATCACTATTGTTAAAAAGACCATACTATCCAAAACAATCTACAGAGCCAATTCAATTTCTATAAAAAAAAAAAAAGCCCCCCAAAACCCAATATCATTCTTCACAGAGTTTGAAAAACCAAGCCTAAAATTTATATGGAACCAAAAGAGAGCCCAAATAGGCAAGGCAATTTTAAGAAAAAAGAACAAAGATAGAGACATCACATTACTTGACTAAAAATTATACTATAGCAACCAAAGTATGTGGTATTGGTATAAAATCAGACATGTAGACTAGTGGAACAGAATAGATAACCCAGAAATGAATGCATGTATTTACAACCATTTGATTTTCAACAAAGTCAATGAAAACATACAGTGAAGAAAAAATATCTTATTCAATAAATAATGCTGGGCATATTGGATAGCCATATGCAGAAGACTGAAACTTGACCCCTATCTCACCATATACAAAAATTAACTCAAGATGGACTAAAGACTTAAACATAAAACCTGAAACTCTAAAGCTACTAGAAGAAAACATAGCAGAAACAATTCAGGATATTGTTCTGGGCAAAGATTTTATGGCTTAGACCTCAAAAGCACAGACAGCAAAAACAAAAATGGACAAATAGGACTACATTAAAGCAAAAATCTTCTGTATAGCAAACTAAATAATCAACAAAGTGAAGAGATAACCTACAGAATGGGAGAAAATATTTGCAAACCAGGCATCTGACAAGGCATCTGACAGAACATAGAGGGAACTGAAACAACCCAATAGTCAAAACCCCAAATAGTCACATTTAAAAGTGGGAAAATGACACAAATAGACATTTCTCAAAAGAAGATATACAGTTAAGTGGGTGGCTCATGCTTATAATCCCACCACTTTGTGAAGCTGAGGTGAAAGGATAATTTGAGCCCAGGAGTTTAAGACCAGGGTAACATAGTGTGACCCAGTCGCTAGAAAAATAAAAATAAAAAACAAAAATATCTGGGTGTGGGGGGATGTGCCTGTAATCCCAGCAACTTGGGAAGCTGAAGTAAGAGAATCACTTGAGCCCAGGAGTACAAGGCTTCAGTGAGCTGTGATTGCACCACTGCACTCTAGACTGGGCAACAGAGCAAGACCAGACTGTGTCTCAAAAAAATAAAATAAAATAAAATAAAATAAGACCTACAAATGGCCAACAGGTATATGAAAAAATATTCAACATTACTAATCATCAGGCAAATGCAATTCAAAGCCACAATGAGATATCATCTTATCTTAATTAGAATGGCTATTGTTAAAAAGAAAACATAACAAATGCTGGCAAGATGTTGGTGGGAATGTAAATTAGTACAGCTACTATGATAAATAATATGAAGAATTCTAAAAAAAAAACAATGACAAATAGAGCTACTATATGATCCAGCAATTCCTGGACTGGATATTTATCCAAAAGAAAAGAAATCACTATATCAAAGAGTACCTCCACTTGCATGTTTATTGCAGCACTATAAATAATAGCCAAGATATGGAATCAATCTAAGTGTCCATCAGTGGATGAGTAAATAAAGAAAATGTGGTATATCTCCTCAATGGAATTCTATTTGGCCATAAAAAGAATGAAAACATGTCATTTGCAACAACATAGATGGAACTGGAGATCATTATGTTAAGTGAAATAAACCAGCCACAGAAAGACTAATATCACATGTTCTCACTCATATGTGTGAGCTAAAAAGGTTGATCTCATGGGTTTAGAGCATATAAGAATAGATAACAGAGGCTGGGAAGTGTGTTTGGATGAGGAGGGGATAAAGAGAGGTTGGTTAATGAATACGAACATACAGTTAGATAGAAGGAATAACTTCTAAAATGGCAGAGTAGGTGACTATAGTTAACAGTACTGTATTGTATATATCAAAAAAATCTACAAGAGGGGACTTGAAATGTTCCCAACACATGGAAATGATAAAGCTCAATGATGGACACCTAACATACCCTGACTTGATCATTACAAAATCTATGCATGTACAAAATATCACATGTACCCCATAAATATGTACAAATGTTTTGTATCAATTTTAAAAAGACAAAAAATAAAAGTGCTAGACAAAAAATAGAGGTATAATAATATTTTTCTTATTCTTAATTCACCTAAAAGATAATTGTTTATTCACAATGACAACAATGACAAACAATGATCGGGTGATGATACTATATGGATAAATGAAATAAATATTAGCAATGTTGAAATGGATGGAAGAGTAATTTGAAATACTCTTTCATAAAATACCTATTCTACACATGAAGTAGGATAGTATTATTTGAAAGTGGACTCAGATTAATTTAAAATGTATATTTCAAACTCTAGGACAATCACTAAAAATTGTTTTTAAAGAAATGTAATGGATACACTAAGAGAAAAGATGAAATGGGTTTATATAAAATACTCAAATAAAACTTGAAAAGGCAGGAAAAGGAAAGGAAACAAAGCAAATGTAAACTTCAGAACAAGGAAAATTATCATGAATATAAAGCGGTATTACATAATGCTACAGGAGTAAATTCTCCAAGATGACATAATCTCCTAAACATGTATGTACCTAATAACAGAGAATCAAAATGCAAAAGTCAAAAATGGATAAAAATGAAAGGAGAAATAGAAAAAACTATTGCTATAGATGGAGAATGCATCTCAGACTGTTGGTGGGCTCCTGAGCAGTTGGAGAGACCTGCCAACACTAGCCCAGAGATGGCTGCCACCAATGAGCAGTGAGCCTCTTGCAGACAGGGCACTAGGCTCCCAGACCCCTCAGGGTACCTCCTGGACCACAGACCCGAGCCCATCAGCAGGCACCATATTGCTTCATTCTTCCCTTCCTCTTCCCTACCTGTGGATGTTGAGAGAGAGAGACAATTTAGCCACTACCCAGAGGCATCTGCAGGGAATGGGACCTTTCCTTTTGGGGCTTTACAGTGGATTGAGGTGTATTCATACTGTGAGTTACCTGCCCCAATTAAGGTAGAGAATAAGGACACACCTGGAAGTTCCAGGGCCCCACCCACCACATGAGGCAGTAGAGTGCCTCTCCAGAGAAACAAGAGCTGACCATGGGACCCAAAAACAATACTGCAGCCTGCTCTTCCCAACAAGTGCCACCTATTGATAGGGAGGTCATTCTGCACACCCTTTTACTGCATCTACTGACTCATCATGTAGGATGTGGTCAAATCTCATACACAAACACCACAACTGGCTCAGAGACTAAACAGGGCGTGTCATTATCCAAATGAAAATCTAAAGGTAAGAAGCAACAGCTGATCTAGATGGGAAGGAATCAGCGAAAGAACTCTGGAAGTATGAAGAATCAAATGGAAAGCACACCCCCAATGGGGAACACCAGCTCTCTAGCAATAGACATCACTCATATTCAGAGCATTAAAATGACAGAAGAAGAATTTCAAACATGGATTGTAAGAAAACACAATGATATGCAAAAGAAAATGGTTACCCAACACAAAGAAAGCACACACACAAAAAAATTCAGGACTTGGAAGAAAAATTCACTAAAGAAATTGAAATATTAAAAAAAATCAAACCAAACTTCTAGAAATGAAGGATTTATTCAAGGAGTTACAAAACACAGTGGAAAGCCTCAGGAGCAGGGTAGATCAAACAGAAGAAAGAATCTCAGGGATTGAAGATAACACCTTTCAATTAAATAAATCAGGTGCAGAGGTAGAGCAGAGAAATAAAAGAAAAGAGCAAAGCCTACAAGAAATGTGGGATTATGTGAAGAGGTCTAATGTGAGAATCATAAGCATCCGTAAGAGTGAAGAAGAAAATACACAAGTATTGGATAAGCTATTTGAGGATATAATAAAGGAAAATTTACCAGGCCTTGCCAAAAATCTAGATATCTAGGTACAAGAAGCTCAAAGGACTCCTGAGAGATTCGCTGCAAACAGGAAGACACCACGACACACAGTCATCAGACTGACCAAGATAACTACCATAGAGACCCTCTTATGAGCTGTAAGGTGAAAGAAGCAGGTAACTCACAAAGGAAAACTCATTGGAATAATGGCCAAATTCTCAACTGAGATCTTACAAGCAAGAAGATACTGGGACTACACTCTCACTCTTCTCAAAGAGAATAATGCCCAGCCTAGTTCTGATTTCAGATACCTTAGTCTTAAAATCAACAAAAGTAATGAAAGACAGAGATGGTCACTATATAACGGTGTCTTCAACAAGAAGACATAACAATTCTAAATATTTATGCACCTAAGTCAGTTGCACTCAGATTCATAAAGCCAATTCTACTTGATCTAAACAAAACAATAAACAACAATGTAATAGCTGGAGAGTTGAACACCCCTCTGACAGAACAGGACAGATCTTACAAACAGAAAATAAACAAAGAAACAATGAACTTAAACAGAACTCTAGAACAAATGGGCCTGACTAACATTTATAGAAAATTCTACCCAGAAACCACTGAATATACATTTTTCTCATCAGCTCATGGGACATTCTCTAAGATTGACCATATCCTAGGCCACAATGCACATCTCAATAAATAGAAATTATATCATGCATCTTCTCAGACCACAGTGGAATAAAATTAGAAATCAACTCCAACAGAAACTCTCATCTCTACACAAAGTCAAGGAGACTAAACAACCTTCTGCTGAACAATTATTGCATTAAGTAGTAAATCAAGATGGAATTCAAAAGATTTTTTGAACTAAATGATAAAGGAGACATAAGTTATTAAAATCTGTGGGACACAGCTAAAGCAGTTCTGAGAGGAAAATTTATATCCATAAATGCCTACATCCAAAAGCCAGAAAGATCAAAAATAAACAATCTAATGAATCATCTCAAAGAACCAGAAAAAGAGGAGCAATTGACTCCAAACCAGAAGCAGAATAAAACAAATAACAAAGTCAGAGCAGAACTGAATGAAATTTGTAACAAAAAAACTATACAGAAGATTAATAAAACAAAAAGTTGGTTCTTTGACAAAATAAACTGAATGGACATGCCTTTTGCTAGATTAATGAGAAGCAGTAAAGAAAAGACTCTAATAAGCTCTATCAGGAATAAAAAAGGAGAAATGACAACTGATGCCTCAGAAATACAAAATATCATCTGTGACTACTATGAAAATTTCTATACACATAAACTTGCACATGTAGAGGAAATGGATAAATTCTTAGAATCACACACCCTCCCTGGGCTCAATCAGAAAGAAATAGAATTCCTGAACAATATCAAGTGTTGAAATTGAAGCAGCAATAAAAAATCTTCCTAAAAAGAAAAGTCCCAGAACAGATGGTTTCACACCCAAATTTTACCACACCTACAAAGAAGTACTGGTGCCTATTCTGCAGAAATTATTTCACAACATCAAGAAGGAAGTAAACCTCCTGAACACATTTTATGAAACCAACATCACCTTGATACCAAAACCAGGAAAGGATGCAACAAAAAATTAAAAGTACGGACGAGTATTCCTTATGAATATAGATGCAAAAATTCTCAACAAAATGCTAGCAAACTGAATTCAGGTGCTTATCAAAAAATAATCAATCATGACCAAGTGGTCTTCATCCCAGAGATACAGGGATGGTTCAACATATACAAATCTATAAATGTAATTAACCACATAACTAGAAGCAAAAACAAAGACCATATGATCCTCTCAATAGATGCAGAAAGCATTCGAAAAAAATTCAACAACATTTTATGATAAGAATGCTTAACAAAATAGACATACACAGGACTTACCTAAAAATGATACAAGCCATATATGACAAACCCACAGTCAACATCATACTGAATAGGGAATATTGAAAGCACTCCCACTTAGAGCTGGAACCAGACAAGGTTGCCCTCTTATCACCTCTTCTATTAAACATAGTGCTAGAAGTCCTAGCCAGGCAATTGGACAAGAGAAGGAAATCAAGGGCATCCAAATGAGAGTAGAAGAGGTCAAACTATCGCTCTTTGTTGATGATACAATTTTATAAATAGAAAATCCCAAAGATTCTACCATGTGACTACTGGAATTGATTTTAAAAATTCAGCAAAGTCTCAGATTACAAAATCAATGTACAGAAATAAGTAGCATTCCTATATGCCAACAACAGTGAAACTGAGAACCAAATCAAACACTCAATACCCTTCACAATAGCAACAAAGAAAATAAAATACCTAGGAATATATTTATCAAGCAAGTAAAAGACCTCTACAGGGAGCACTACAAATCACTGAGGAAGAAAATAGCAGAGGATGTAAACAAATGGAAAATCCTACCATGCTCATGGGTGGGGAGAATCAACATTGTTAAAATGTCTATACTAACCAAAGTGATCTACGGATTCAATGCAATCCCTATTAAAATTCCAACATTATTTTTCACAGATCTAGAAAATATAATTCTACATTTTGTATGGAACCAGAGAAGACCCTGTATAGCAAAAACAATCTTAAGCAAAAAGAACAAATTGGGAGTCATCAATTTACCAGACTTCAAACTATACTACAAGGCTATAGTAACTAAAACAGCATTTTATTGGCACAAGAACAGAAACAGATCTGTGGAACAGAACTGAGAACCCAGAGATAAAACCATCCTCATATAGCCATCTAATCTTTGACATGGCAGACAAAAACGTACACTGTGGAAAAGAATCCTTATTCAATAAATGGTGCTTGGCAAATTGGATAGCCACATGTAGAAGACTGAAACAGGATCTGCATCTTTCACTTCTCACAAAAATCAACTCATGGTGGATAACACACTTAAACCTAAGGCATGAAACTATAAGAATTCTAGAAGAAAATGTTGGAAAAACTCTTATAGACATTGCCCGAGGCAAATCATTCATGAAGAAGACCCCAAACACAATCATAGCAATAACAAAAATAAATAAATGAGACCTGATCAAACTAGAAAACTTCTGCACAACTAAGGAAACTATCACGGGAGCAAATGGACAACCTACAGAATGGGATAAAATAGTCTCATGTTACATATCCTATAAAGGGCTGATAACTAGAATCTATATAGAACTCAGGAAAATAAGCAAGAAAAAATCAAACAACCCTATAAAAAAGTGAGCAAATGCCATGAACAGAAACGTTTCAAAAAAAGATAGACTAATGGTCAACAAACATGAAAAAATGCTCAACATCTCTAATTGTCAGGGAAATGCAGATCAAAACCACAATGAGATATCACTTATCTCTAGTGAGAATGACCTTTTTCAAAAAGTCCCCAAACAGTAAATGTTGGTGTGGATATGGAGAGTTAGGAACATTCATACACTGCTGGTGGGACTGCAAACTAGTACAACCTCTATGGAAAGTAATACGGAGATACCTCAAACAGTTACAAGGAGATTTACTGTTCAATCCAGCAATCTCCTTGCTGGGGATCTACCCAAAAGAACAAAAGACATTCTATAAAAGAGACATCTGCACTTGAATGTTTATAGCAGCACAGTTCACAATTGCAAAGATGTGGAAACAATCCAAGTGCCCATCAATACAAGTGAATTAATAAAATGTGGTATATGTATACCATAGAGTTCTACTCAGCCACAAAAATCAATGGTGATATAGTACCTCTTATATTATCCTGGATAGAGCTGGAGCCTGTTCTACTAAATGAAATATCACAAGAATGGAAAAACAAGCACCATATGTACTCACCATTAAATTGGTATTTACTGATCAACACTTAAGTGAGTATATAGTAATAACATTCATCGAGTGTCGGGCAGATGGGAGCGGGGAGGAGGGGATGGGTATATTCACACCTAATGGGTGCAGTGCACACCGTCTGGGGGATGGAAACACTTGGAGCCCTGACTTGGGTGGGGCAAAGTTAATATATGTAACCTAAACATTTGTATCCCCATAATATGCTTAAAGGAAAAAAAGAAAAAAGAAATATTCTACCTGAAAGTTACCAGAATTTGTTTTAAAATTAAAATTAAACTTACTTATTTGTAAAGTAAAAATAAATAAATAAAATTATTTCAGGCATGAAAATAAGCTATTTCCCAATTAATTATTGAGGCTTTTAAGAAAAATATCCAAAAGTGTAGTTGCTGGGTAAGCATATTTTTAAGCTTTTAAAACATAGTACTGAATTGCCCCCAAAAAATAATATGCCAGTTTGCACTCATAATAGAAATGCATCCTATCGAGATCAAGTATTAATTTGTTTTCACCTTATTTTCATTAAAATTTGCATTTTATAGATTATATGTGCACTTATACAAGGAATGCCTTCCAAAAATATGAGCAAAAATTTAATTTAGACAATACAAAGTCATTACAGCATAGTCATTATAGCCATGTAGTCCCAGCATTATATATTAGCAATTGTTCTTTTAGTTGTTTAAAATTCCCCATTATCATGACAAGTTTCCTGCTATAACTCTTTTAGGTATCTTCATACAATTGTTGGACAATAACAAGACTCCACTAATGTTTATGAGACCCATCAAAATATTAATGGACTTCAATAGTTCCTACCTGCACACTAATCTTTTCCTTCTGTATTAATAATCTATTGATGCGTGAAAAATTATCCTCAAAATTTTGTGGCTTAAAACAACCTTTATTATGTCATGGCTTCTTAGGGTCAGGGATATGGAAAAAGCTTTACTGTACGTTCCTAGTTCAGAGTCTCTCATGAAGCTATAGTAAAGCTGTCAGCTTAGGACACAGTGGTTTTTGTTGTTGTTGTTGTTTAAAGTGGCTTTGTTTAAAGCCTTAACTGGGGCTAGAGGGTCCATTTCCAAAAAGGCTCACTCACACGGCTATTGGCTGGAGGCTCATTTTCTTATTACATGGCTCTCTTCATGAGGCTGCCTGAGTGTCCTCAAGACATAGCAGTTAGATTTCTCCAGAAAGAGTGAGAGGGGAGGTGGGCAGGGGGGTAAGGGGGGGCTGTTGGTTACATAAATCAACTCTAGTTTTAATATAGCAAGGAAATACAGAAGGCCATGAACACTAGGAGACAGGGATTACTGGGTCATTGTGGCAGGCAGAATCATGCTCCTCCCACCAAGGGATCATGTCCTAATCCTTGGAACCCAGGAATATTACCTTGTGTGGCAAAGTCTTTGCAGATGTGATTAAGTAAAGGGTCTTGAGATAAGGAAATTATTGTGGACATTCGAGTGGATGATATTCCTAAATGCCATCACTGGTGTCCTTATAAGAGAGTAGCAGAGGAATATTTTACGGACACACAGAGGATAAAGTGATGTGAACATGGAGAAGAGAGAGTTTGAAGATGTGGCCACAAGCTAAGGAATGCTAGCAAACACCAGAAGCTGGAAGAGACAAGGAATAGTTTCTTCTCTAAAGCCTCCAAAGGGAGTGTGGCCCTGCCAACACCTTGATTTTTGCCTAGTGATGCTGATTTCAGGCTTCTGGCCTCCAGAACCAGGAACAAATACATTTCTGGTCTTTTAAGCCATCGAATTTGTGGGTTACGTTTACAGCAGCTACATGAAACTGATACAGCCACCCTAGAAGGTGGCTACTACATGTTCTATACCCTCAAACATTTCCTAAAAGATAACTGTAAGTAACTGCTGTGCAATTAGCTTTTTTAGCACCCAAAGGAATGCTCTATGTTTAATTCTTTGCCACTAGTTCAGCACTATAACTTGCACATGGTTTTCAGCCATTAGAGGTAAAACTATTTGTCAAACATGAAATGAATACCCTAGAGGCCAAGCAATAAATATCACAGCTAGTGGAATATGTTTAATTTGGCATAACACTCATTAATTTAGCATGCAGCATAGCATGCCAAAGCACATGACTCAGAGTGCACAGTCTGTTCTGCATCTGGCTTTCCTTGGTAAGAAGTGCACCACTAACAATGATTGCTTTATATACAAATAGCTAGTGAGGGATCATTTCAAGATAAGTAGTATTATGATCAGGGCTGTTCCAGGTGTATTATTTGGGGTACAGGAGTATTAAACCAGTTAAGCAATTTTTAAATTTGAAAGATTTTTGGATATTTGTATTTCTTCTTTTGCAAGTTGCTTTTTTCTATCATTTGTCCAGTTTTCTATTATGATATTTACCTTTTCATTGTTTTAAAAATATTTAACTACTAAATATTAAGCCATGTCTCTTGCATGTATTGCCCAAATAGTTTTCTCGCATTTTCATTTACTTTTTAAGTTTGCTTAAGCAGTTTTTCTCTATAGAGAACTTACCCTTTTATGTGATCGCCCATGTTAATCATCTTCTCCATCATGGATTCTGCCTTCCATGTAACCTTTAGAAAAGCCTTCCCGTTCACACACACACATACACACACACACGCACGCACACACACATATCCTGCAGTCCAAACTTTCTTAAGAAATGTCTGGAGCTAGCCTTGGGAATTCCCTTAGTCCACCTGCATGTAGAGATATAGTGGCCTTCTGTTTCATAAAGCACCTTCTTATACTCCTCACTTTTATGAAAATGTGTCAGTTGACATAGAAAGCCTAATAGCCCAGTACTTACTTGGTAATATAGAAAAATAGGGGATTTATTAAAGGTCAGGGTATGTAACAGATATACACTCCAGTGCCCCAATCTACCTCACCACTCAAAAAATTTAGGAAACCTAGAATTTAGCTCCAGGAAAAAATTCAGAGGTCTGTTTATTAAAGGTACGAATGCTCTCTGGAGAGTTCTTATGTTTTAGTGTGACTTTCAGCTGCCTAGTGTAAATACCTGACCTCAGTTTGGCATTTGGGGATCCTGAAGCCTTCTTTTAAATAGGAAAGTCAGTCATGACTCACAAGAAATAGGAGAATATCTAGCAAGATAAAAGCCAAATTTGAAGACAGAGAAAACAGAAAATTCAGGAAAAATAAAGTTTTAAAAATATATTTTTAGTATACTCAGGAAGACATGAGATATTTCAACCACAAGACAGAACACTATTCCATAAAAGAGAATGATCAGAAAGCAGTGAGAAATTCCCTAATGGATACTACACACTAATAAGGTGAGGATTACACAGAAAGCCCAGACTTCACCACTATGCAATATAACCATTTAACAAACATGCACATGTACCCCATAAATCTATAAAAAGAATTTAAAATCATTTTTTAAAAAATGTATCATGAGGGAGTGGTGGAAAAAAATGTATCATGAACTGTCAAAAAAAAAAAAGCAAAAAAGAGCTATTGGAAAAGAAAATTAGGAATGTTAAAAATAAAAGCAAAGCTTATAAAACACAATAGAAAGTCAATGAAATCCTCTAAAAATCAGAATGAAGGAGAGACTTAAAAACCTACCGATTGGGTACAATGAACACTATTCAGGTGATGGACATACAAAAAACCCCAACTTAAGCCTTATACAAGGTGTCCATGTAACAAAAACATTTGTAACCACTTAATATTTTGAAATTAAAAAAAAATGAGAGAGCAAAGGCACAAAAAATCAATCCAATATAGAAAGTTAGAAAATAATGCTAAGGAAATATCCCAGATAGTAGAACAAAGAAGGCTAGCAAACAGGAGAAGAGATGCAAGAAAAATAAAGTATCATTTCTCAAGGCCTAACATCTGAATAAGTCCAGAAGCACATCTACCAATACAGAGGAATGATGGAATGAGTGGGAAAACATTGCATGCATCCCCATAAAGTTTAGCTCAGCAAGGAAGGAGAAATTCCTAAAAGCTGCCAAAGAGAATAAACAGGTTACCTACTAAAACACCAGAATCAGACTGACACCAGACTTCTCACCAACAACACTGATGTGAGAAGACAATCAAGGTAGGCCTTCAATGGTTTGATAAAGAAAAAGATTTTTAAGCTAAAATTCTGTAACCATCCAAATTATCAATCAAGTGTAGCGACAGATTACAGACACATTAAGACACATGAGAACTTAGAAAATTTTGCCCTTTCTTAGGAAGTTACTTGAAGATTAAAGAAAATATAAAAAAGAAAAAGACACAGGGTGTAGTTAACCACTGAGAGGTTGAACAGTGAAGACAAATCCAGAGACAAATCCACACAGTGTGGTTTCCCTAGAGAACATATGTCCAGATGGGAGCAGAGGACAAAGGAGATGAGGCCTCTCTGTTAAGAAACAGGACCCCCAGCAAAAGAACCCCAAGCACAACTGCAAGGATGTAAAAATATTTAATACTGTTATTTTGCAAACAAGAAACCAAAATTCATGAGAAACCATAGGCACAAATAAAAGATGTAAAATAATATCATGGTCCACTTTAGCAAATGCAGATGTAATATGATTTTAAGTGCTTGGAAGAGTGAAGTCCAGGCAACCTTGATGTTAAGAACATTTTCCTTCAAATGGCTCATTGACTGTGACCTGCTGAGAAAGAAATATAATCCTAGACTACCACTTTGTCTAAAAGTGAACAATAATTTAATATCCATGATAAGGTGACTGTTTATTGATATTCAAGAAAGTCAGCATATGAAGAAAGCAAGGTTATAGAATACAACACAATCGTGGTAACATTTAGCAATATTTACAATGTAAAAATAAAAGTATAATTTACAAAAAAGGGAGGCCAAAGGGGAGTTCTAAGGTTTAAATGTGTCCCCCCAAAAAGTATGTGCTGGAAACTTAATCACCATGCACCAATGCAACATCAGGCCATGAGGACAGAGGGAGTGGATTCATGCCACTACTGTGAGAGTTATAGTTCACTACGGTGTGAGTAGGTTTCTTATAGAGGGATGCGTTTGGCTCTTTCCTTCTCTCTCACCCTCGCCATATGCTGGGCCCTTGATCTTGGATTTATCAGTCTTCAGAATCATGAGTCAATAAATTTCTATTCTTTGTAAATTACCCAGTCTCAGATATTCTGTTATAACAACACAAAAAGGATTAAGACAGGGAGAAAATGTAGTGGTGCTGTTATCTTCAACTTAGAGGGGAATTGCATATGAATGGAATAAGAAATAGAATCTTATCAGTATAAGTATCACTGTAAGTTTTTAGAGCTGAAAATAGTTACCTCTCATAGAGGTGAGCAGTATAACTTAGTTATATCTAAAATTAAAATTTAGATATTATTTAAAATTGATAAATTAAGAGATAGGATTTCACTTAGTATTATGAATTAACTACAAGGAAAATCAAGCACAGCATAATTATTGCCTTTGATGAGTGAATCTAGAGGATGGGGATGACTAGGGAAAATTGTTAGCTGTATCAAAGCTGCTATTGCTATTTGATACTTTACCATGTACATCTATTATTCTGATTGAACTTTGAAAAATTATTTATCAGAAGTTATTTAGAAAGCTATCTTCATGAAAATTGCCTAAAGAACAGGCAATCTAACTCTTTTTCTCCATGAATTCTAGGACTAAAGCCATCCTAGTGCTGTGCACATGGGCCACATGCTTAGGTTCTCCCTCCAGAAGTTGCTTTTCTGGAACTGGTTCCACATTATAGAGTGGGTCTCCACTGAGCAATGGCATAGGCAGCAGCCATAAGGATCTCCCTGTTGTCTTTACTTCACAGGTATTTCTAAAGACATTGTTTGGTCCACTGCTGAGAACCTGCAGGAGTCCATTTTCCCTGGACTTAATACCAAAAATAAATGTGCTTTTTATAAGAACTGATGAGCTATGATGATCACTGACTCAGCTAATAAATCATATTTCCTTCTCTATGTGGGCTCAGAGACCTACAGGTGGTCCACTTCTAGACTCCCAAAGCATACATTTCTTATTCTATTTTCCCTACCCTTAGCCTATCTTTGCCCACATTGACTCACTCAATTACCTTTATTGTTGACTTGTTTTATCTAATCTACTTCAGTAAACTACCCTTAAATCCTTTTAGGAAACAGATGGAAGGAAAAGAGGCAGGAAAGGAAAAAGGAAGGAAATTTAAAAGGTTCGTAAAGAATACTTTAGCACATTCAGGAAATTATGTACACAGAGATAAGTTTTTAAAAACTCCTTTTAATGCTAATATAGATTTTTCTATTTATAAAAAAGCCTTATTAATTTAACTCTACCAATTATGATGTTGTTATAATCCTAATATATGAAAAAATAAACTTTTATGCTTGAGAAAACACAGTCTTGGGGGAAAAAACAGGAATAGTTAATTTAGGGCCTATGGATGGCATTCAGAAGACTCTGAAACTACAGGCAAAATTTTGAGAGCACATATATTTTTTGGTGAGAGAATTCACAATCTTCATTAAAATTTCAAAAGGATTTTAAAAAATAGATTGAAGATCACTGAAAAAGTTCAGCCCCACTATGTATGTGGGTTTTTATTCAGTAAAAACTTAAGAATAATTTCCTCCTATATATATTTTCAAGAATTTATCCATCACTAAACAACTTCTGACTATAAATTTTTTTCTTTCTTTTTTTTTATTTTAGCATATTATGGGGGGTACAAGTGTTAAGGTTATGTATATTGCTCATGCCCCTCCTCCCCCCTCGAGTCAGAGCCTCAAGCGTGACCATCCCCCAAACATTGCACATCTCATTCATTGTGTTTGTGTATATATATATATATATATATATATATACACACCTATTCCCTCCTCCCCCCTCCCACCTGCCCGATACCTGATAAATGTTATTCCTATATGTCCACTGAGGTGTTGATCCCTTAATACCAATTTGCTGGTAAGTACATGTGGTGCTTATTTTTCCATTCTTGAGATACTTCACTTAGTAGAATGGGTTCCAGCTCTATCCAGGAAAATACAAGAGGGGCTATATCACCATTGTTTCTTAAAGCTGAATAGTACTCCATGGTGTACATATACCACATTTTATTAATCCACTCATAAATTGATGGGCACTTGGGTTGTTTCCACAACTTTGCAATTTTGAATTGTGCTGCTATAAACATTCGAGTGCAGATGTCTTTTTCATAAAGTGACTTTTGATATTTTGGGTAAATACCCAGTAGTGGAATTGCTGGATCAAATGATAGATCTACTTGTATCACTTTAAGGTATCTCCATATTGCTTTCCACAGAGGTTGAACTAGTTTGCAGTCCCACCAGCAGTGTAGGAGTGTTTGTATCTCTCCACATCCATGCCAACATTTATTGTTTGGGGACTTTTTGATAAAGGTCATTCTCACTGGAGTTAAGTGATATCTCATTGTGGTTTTGAGTTGCATTTCCCTGTTGATCAGAGATGTTGAGCATTTTTTCATATGTTTGTTGGCCATTATTCTGTCTTCTGAGAAGTTTCTGTTCATGTTCTCTGACCATTTTTTGATAGAGTTCTTTGATTTTTTTCTTGCTGATTTTCCTGAGTTCTAAATAGATTCTAGTTATCTGCCCTTTATCAGATGTGTAGCTTGCGAAAATTTTCTCCCATTTTGTGGGTTGTCTGTTTGCTCTCTTGACAGTTTCTTTGGGTGTGCAGAAGCTTTTTAATTTGATCAGGTCCCATTTATTTATTTTTGTTGCTGCTGTGATTGCCTTTGGGGTCTTCTTAATAAATTCTTTGCCTAGGCCAATGTCTAGAAGAGTATTTCCAATGTTTTCCTCTAGAATTCTAATAGTTTCACACCTAATATTCAAGTCTGTTACCCAGCGTGAGTTGATTTTTGTGAGAGGTGAAAGGTGTGGGTCCTGTTTCAGTCTTTTACATGTGGCTATTCAGTTTTCCCAAAACCATTTATTGAATAAGGATTCTTTTCCCTAGTGTTTGCTTTTGTCTGCTTTGTCGAAGATTAGCTGGCAATATGAGGATGGTTTTATATCTGGGTTCTCTGTTCTATTCCACGGGTCCATGTCCCTGTTTTTGTGCCAGTCCCAAGCTGTTTTAATTACTATAACCTTGTAGTATACTTTGAAGTCTGGTAAATTGATACCTCCTATTTTGTTTTTATTGCCTATGATTGATTTTGCTATACAGGGTCGTCTCTGGTTCCATACAAACCATAAAATTATTTTTTCCATATAAAATAATTATTTGAGTCATGCTTTGTGTCCTAGGATATGGTCATTCCTAGAGAATGACCCATGAGCTGATGAGAAGAACATATATTCAGTGGTTTGGGGGTAGAGTGTCCTGTAAATGTCAGTCAGGCCCATTTGTTTTAGAGTTCTGTTTAAGTCCATTATTTTTTGTTGATTTTCTGTTTGGAGGATCTGTCTTGTACTGTCAGTGGGGTGTTAAAGTCTCCAGTTATTATGGTGTTGTTTATCCATTTGTTTAGATCAAGTAGAGTTTGCTTTATGAATCTGGGTGCACCTAGGTTGGGTGCATATATATTAGAATTATTATGTCTTTTTGTTGAACTGTACCCTTCACCATTATATAGTGACCTCCTTTGTCTTTTATTACTTTTGTTGATTTAAAAAGTAAGCTATCTGTAATCAGCACCACCACGCCAGCTTCCTTTTGGCTTCCGTTTGCTTGAAATATTGTTCTCTACCCCTTTACCTTTAGTTTAACTGCATCCTTGCAGGTTAGATGTGTTTCCTGAAGGCAGCAGATACTTGGCTTGTATTTTTTTATCCATTTGGCCAGCCTATGTCTACTGAGTGAGGAGTTCAAGCCATTCACATTTACTAAGATAACTGATAGGTAGGGCATATTTCTGTTCATTATGTTGGGTTGAACTTTGTTGCTTTGTTTTCTATCTTGAGCCATTGTGGTTTCTTGGCTTTGATCTTTAGCTTTCAAGTAGATTTACATTCATGAGTGTTTATTGTGCTGATCCTGGGTAACACTGTTTTGAGTACTTCTCGAAGGGCTGGTCTTGTCTTGGTGAATTCCCTCAGTCTTTGATTATTTGAGAATGTCTTGGTTTCTCTTTCGTATACAAAACTTAGGTTTGCAGGGAATAAGATTCTAGGCTGGGCATTATCCTGTTTCAGAAGAGTGAAAATGGGGCCCCAGTCTCTCCCTGCTTGTAAAGTTTCAGTAGAGAATTCCAGCATTATTCAGATTGGCTTTCCTTTGTATGTTACTTGCTTCTTTCATCTTACAGCTTATAGAAGTGCCTCTTTGGTTGATATTTTGGTCAGTCTGATGACTGCATGTCATGACGTCTTCCTGTTTTCATTGAATCTCCCAGAGGTCCTTTCAGCTTCTTGAACTTGTATATCAAGATTTTTACAAAGGCCTGGGAAATTTTCCTCTATCTTCGAATAACTTATCCAATCCTTGAGTGTTTTCTTCTTCCCCCTTGAGTAACTCTATAATCCTCACATTAGGTTTCTTCACATAATCTCACATCTCTTATAGGATGTGCTCTTTTCTCTTGTTTTTTTGCTCTATCTCTGTGACTAATTTATTTAATTAGAAAGTGTTATCTTCAATCTCTGAGATTCTTTCTTCTGTTTGATCTACCCTGTTCCTGAGGCTTTCCACTGTGTTTTGTAGTTCCCTGAATTGATTCTTCATTTCCAGGAGTTCGGTTAGATTTGTCTTCATTGTTTCAATTTCTTTAGTGAATTTTTGTTCCAGGTCCTGAAATATTTTTGCATTTTCTTTGTGTTGTTTATCCAGTTTTTTCTTGCAAATCATTGAATTTTCTTATGATCCATACTCAAAATTCTTCTTCTGTCATTTTAGTGGTCTGATTTTGGTTGATGTCCATTTCTTAGGGGCTGGTGTTCCTCTTTGGGGGTGTGCTTTCCATTTGGGTTTTCATATTTCCAGAGTTCCTTCGCTGATTTCTCCTTATCTGGATCAGTTATTGCTTCTTACCTTTAGGTTTTCGTTTCGGTAATGACTCACCCTGTGTAGTCTCTGAGCCAGTAGGTGGTGTTTGTGGGTGAGATTCAACCACACCCTGTATGATAAGTCAGTAGGTGCTGTGAAAAGGGTGTGCAGAATGTCCTCCCTATGAGTAGGTGGTGCTTGCTGGGAGGAGCAGGCTACACTGTTGTTTTGGGGTTCTGTAACCAGGTCTTGTTCCTCTGGAGAGGCACTCTAGTGCCTCAGGTGGTAGGTGGGGCCCTGGGACTTCCAGGTGTGTTCTTATTCTTCACCTCAGTGAGGGCTGGTCTGGGAGTGAGTCTGGGCAGAGCTGGGTTGGGTAAGCCTGCCCTCAGGCACCACAAATGCTGTTAGCAGGGGACAAAGTTCTGTCCTCAACTTCTGGGAAAAGCTGTCAGGGAGGGGCTGGAATGGCCCCACTCAGTTAGAAAGTCTGTGTGTGGGGAAGGGGCTGTCTGAGACCCGCAGTCTAGAGTAGGGCCTGCTCCTTTCCACCCTCTCCAACACTGTGGCTTCTCCTGGGCCTTTGCCAGCAGGCCAGACCCCACACCACCGGGTCTCCCCTGGCTGCGATGCAGGCCGGGAGGCTCCCTGCACCAAGTCGCCACCTGGGCTGGGCACATGCCCCCCTTGGGAGGAGGGTTGCCCTCAATCATGCTGATCCAACCTTTAAGGCACACATACCCTTGCAGGCTCATTCACGAATATCCCTTCTGTGCCCCAGGCAATGTGAAACCTGGGTGCACGGGATCTGGTCTGCAGGTCTGACCTCTGGGCCCCGGAATTCACTCCCTGACCCCACCAGGGAGAGGACTGCCAGTTCTCTCTCACCCACGAGAGCCCAAGCTGGGTCGATGTCTCTCAGCCTCAGGGTCTGCCCCGTTCTCCTGGGATCACTGGGCCAGCAGCACCTGGGAGGGCTGACGGATAGGGAACTCACAGTCTGAGTACCCCTCAGTCAGCTAAAAGGCCCCAAAAGGGAAGGTCCCATTCCCTGGAGGTGCCTCCGGCTGGTGGCTATATTATCACTCTCGGCAGCCATGGATAGGGACCGGAGAGGGGAGAATGAAGCAATATGGCGCCTCCCATGCCCTTCGGGTCTGTGCACACAGAGGTGCCCCAAGGGAGTTGGGAGCCTGGTGCCGCATCTGCTACAGGCTTACTGCTCACTGGTTGTCTCTGGGCTGGTGTCCACAGGTCAGGTGTCCCCACTCACTGGGGAGCCCACCAGCAGTCTGAGATGCAAGGGAGGGGAAAGTTAACTGCTTCATCTACCCTTCCCGCTGGTCTCCAAGCTTCTTGGGAAGTCTCTTCTAGTTCTCCTCCACAACCTCCTCCCGTGGAGTCTCCCATAGTCTCTGTAGTCTCCGGTACCCCCCTTTCCGACCCTCATCTGATATATGCTCATCTGCTTGCTTCTTTCTTCTAATTTCTTCTAGAAACTATCTTTTTTGCAGAGACACTCTGTCTGGTGGTGTTTCTTGTCTGACATCTTATAAATTTCTTTAAAGAAACTGCAAATTGTGAATTCAGCAATTAATTCTCTTGAAAAGCATTTTACAAACACTTTTTTCTATATCAATAAATATATGTTCATTTTTTAAAGAAGAGAACAAAATCATGTTATCATTTGACTATTAACATTTTTGCAGAAATTTTTCTAGTTTTCTTCCCATCCATCAGTTAATGTTTGAATATTACAAGATTTATAGGTTTATGATAAGAAGTATCTGATGTTTTATAAAACAAAAAAACCCTTAAGGTCAGATGTGGTAATTCATGTCTGCAATCTCAGCACATTGGGAGGCCAAGGTGGGAGGATCACTTGAGGCCAGGAGATTGAGCCCAGCCTGGACAATAGAGCAAGACCCCCATCTCTACCAAAAACAAAAAAATTAGCCAGGTATGGTGGCACATGTCTGTAGTCCTAGCTACTTGGGAGGCTGGGACAGGAGGATTGCTTGAGGCCAGGTTTTGAGGCTGCAGCAAGCTATAATGGCACCACTACATTACGGCCTGGGTGACAGAGCAAGACTGTCTCTAAAAAAAAAACTTTGAAATAAATCATATCTTACAGAATGTCCTTGGAACAGCTATTCATTTAAGGGTTGTGGTGGAGGTGGAATAATATGGAATTTGCTGTCTCATGCCCAGATTTAATAGTTTTCATATCCAACACCTACAGCATTTTGAACAAGTTGCTTTACTTTCCCAAGTCTCTATTTTCTCATCTGCATCTTGGGGACAATTATAACTAATAAAATTATGTATTTCATCTACTCTTCTGGTGTATTATAAAACTCAGATGAGAAAATATAAGTTGAAATGCTTTGTAAACTCTAAATAGATTGCAGATTTTTTCCCATTATTCCAAAAATGTTGCTGTTTCTTTATTTTGAAACCAATAAAATAACCCTTTATTTAATAGCTTGAATCTCACCATAAACAGTAAACTGACTTTTAGAGCAATATGTTTGGTGTCTGGAGATCACTAAACAGTTTTAGTTTTAAAAAGAAACCAAAAGAAGATCAAGGTAATCAGGGGACTCATAAAGACAACCAACTACTTTTCTTTTTTTCTTTTTTGGGGGGTATAAGAATTATTATTATATTTTTTATTTCGGCATATTATGGGGGTACAAATTTTAAGGTTTCAATAAATGCCCTTTCCCCCCTCCCCCCACAAGTCTGAGTTTCCAGCATGACCATCCCCCAGATGGTGCACATCTCACTCATTATGTATGTATATACCCGCCCCTCCCCCTCCCATCTGCCCAATACCCTATTACTGTAGTACCTGTGTGTCCACTTAGGTGCTGCTCAGTTAATACCAGTTTGCTGGTGAGTATATGTGGTGCTTGTTTTTCCATTCTTGGGATACTTCACTTAGTAGTATGGGTTCCAGCTCTAACCAGGGAAATATAAGATGTGCTATATCACCATTGTTTCTTAGAGCTGAATAGTACTCCATGGTATACATATACCATATTTTATCCAACTACTTTTCTATAGCCCTCTATTTATCATCTTTTATTTAAATGAAAAACTTGACGTGTAAGTTTGCTGTATTCTAAAATGTATGTGTATATGATACCTACACTGGAGGATTAAAGTACGATTATAAGACTTTTATGACTTTAATGGGGCATTGTATAAAGCCACCTATCATGACACAGCCGTAAGTTAGGAGAGTTTTTCAGTGAAGTGCCTCAAATGAAAGCTATAACAGTATTTTTTTAAACCAGAAAACCATATTTGAATCTTTAGTACAAAAGTCCTTTAAGTTTAGATGTAGTTAGCTTAAATATATTAGAGAACGTTAGCTTAATTATATTAGAGAAAGTCAGGGTATCCTGGATGTTAATTATAGAATAATAATAATATAATAATATTAATAAACATTTATTGCATACTAAATTATTGATATAAAGTCCAGGTGTTCTTCAAATATTTAGTGAACTAATTTTATGCTTTTTCCTCAATTTATAAGCCTGACTATACAAAACCATCTTGGACATATGAAAATAGATTGTAATTTTAAAGAACTCTTTCAAAAAATGGCTTTAAGACCTTCTTCACTAATGCAATTTTTGATATTCAATGATTGTTAAAGGCTGGGTGCAGTGGCTCACGCCTGTAATGCTAGCACTCTGGGAGGCCGAGGCGGGCGGATCGCTCAAGGTCAGGAGTTCGAAACCAGTCTGAGCAAGAGCAAGACCCCATCTCTAGTATAAATAAAAACAAATTAATTGGCCAACTAAAAATATATAGAAAAAAAAAATTAGCCGGGCATGGTGGCACATGCCTGTAGTCCCAGCTACTCGGGAGGCTGAGGCAGAAGGATTGCTTGAGCCCAGGAGTTTGAGGTCGCTGTGAGCTAGGCTGATGCCACTGCACTCTAGCCTGGGCAACAAAGTGAGACTCTGTCTCAAAAAAAACAAACAAATAAATAACATGATTGTTAAAAAGAAATTATCTTATATCTCTACCTTATGTTCCTTAAGCAGGGAGAAGTATAGCTGGCTATCATCTTCAATATGAAAATATGTAAATAAGAGGACATTTTACTTTCTATCATTATAGTTCAATTAAATTACACATTGCCCTGGAGAACCTATAATTAATTTCATATTGCTGACCCCGGGCATTCTAGAGGTTTTTCTTTTGTATTGAAGGATTATAACTGTTTGTTTTTTTTATGCATGTCTGTTTTTTTTTTTTAATTGAAAGGATTTTTTTCCCAAAATATTATGGGACTACAAATGTTTTGATTACCTATCTGTATTGTGTTATGCTTGAGTCAGGTTATAAATGTGCCCATCATCGAGATAGTGTTCATTGTACTCATTAGGTAGGTTTTTGCCCATCCCCTCCTCCTCCTCCACTGCCCCCCCCCATTTCCACTGAATTTTACTTCCCTTTGTGCACACATATGAAAAATAGGGAGTGCTTCATAAATTTGCATGCCATCCTTGTGCAGGGCCCATGCTAATCTTCTCCATATTGTTCCAATTTTAGTATATATGCTGCCAAAGAGAGCAAGAATGTTGCTATTTCTCAAGTTATATTTATATTTTCTCTTTTGGAATTACCTGCAAAATCTACTTACGTGTTATATAGGAAAAGACACCTCATTAATTAATAGTGTGTCTTTGTTTTTCACCTAAGTGTATTTTACTCACTTATCTATTTTATTAACCATATTTCCTATGTCTCCAAAATCAAATATAACTAACATTCTATATTCTCTGATGGCAAAGCCACTACTTTAGATTAAATCTTTCTAAGTGTTTAACTTGCCAATGTTGTGACTTTGAAAAAGAAAACACTCATTTTGATATACATCTAGGTTTGTTGTTGTAGTTGTTTCTAAGTTATTCACATGGTTTTCTGGTCATATTTCCTAATGTAGACCAATCTATCATTGTAATCTTTAATACGTTTTATTTCATTTCAATATCAATACTGTCTTAATCTGTTGAGGCTGCTATAACAAAATGCCATAGACTGGGTGGCTTATAAACAGCAGACACTGTAATCTTAGCACTCTGGGAGGCCGAGGCAGGTGGATTGCTCAAAGTCAGGAGTTTAAAACCAGCCTGAGCAAGAGGAGACCCCATCTCTACTAAAAATAGAAAGAAATTAATTGGCCAACTAAAAATATATAGAAAAAATTAGCCGGGCATGGTGGCGCATGCCTGTAGTCCCAGCTACTCGAGACGTTGAGGCAGAAGGATTGCTTGAGGCCAGGAGTTTGATGTTGCTGTGAGCTAGGCTGACACCATGGCACTCTAGCCAGGGCAACAAAGTGAGACTCTGTCTCAAAAAAAATAAATAAAATAAAATAAACAACAGACATTTATTCCTCATAGTTCTGGGGGCTGCAAAGTCCAAGATTAAGGTGTCAGGGGATTCAGTGTCTGGTGAGGGCTGCTTCCTGGTTCATAGATTGTGCCTTCTCTGCCCTCCTGTGGTGGAAGGAGCAAGGCAGCTCTCTGGGGTTTTTCTTATAAGTGCACAGCTCCCATTCATGAGGGCTCATGATATAATCACCTCCCAAAGGCTCAACATCCTACTACCATCACCTTTGGGGTTAGGATTTCAACATATGAATTTTGGAAGGACACAAATATTTAGACCATAGCAAATATGTAAGTGATTTACACTGTACTTTATAGGACATATGAAGTCCAAAGAGAAGGGCATAATAAGACAGATATAAAAATATGCAGGGCCAGAAAGTCGCACATACTGAACTGTACACTTCAGAATGGTCAAGATGGTAAACTTAATGCTATGTGCTTTTTACCACTGTATTTATCAATAGGAAGGCACTCAGAGAACTAGATCATAAGATGAATGGTGATTGTGAACTCAAGCCCTAAGCTCTTTCTACTAATCTTTCATCATCAACCAATAAAAAGTCCTGAAAGGAGCTAATCATTAGTCATATTGCCCCCACTTTAATATTCTTGTTCTCAAATATTATATTAATATCAGCAAAAATATAACACAAAACCAAAGCCCTTTCTCCACTTTCACCCCATACTAAACTTAGCTAAATTCAGCCAACAATAGGAGTATTAAAAGGTGTCCTTTACAAAATGTTACAAGCAGAAGAATGGCCATTTACTACAGTGGTTGTAACCTGCCTCCCAAAACCTCTCCTGTCCTTTTTCTGAGAGCCACAGGTTGAGCAATTATTCTAAATTTGTAAAGCTGAACATCATTCTGTTGCATTGTATTGCAAACATAACTTCCATTATTTTGTTTTGATGAACAGGTCTTAGCAATTACTGTGAGACTGAATGGATGCAGATGCTACAGATGGATGTGTCATAATAGCTTTAAACCACCAGAAGGAGCTCTAAAGCAGACTACAGGGAAATATTGGACCTGCTGGCAAAGAGGGAAAAATAATATATTGCCTACAGATGGAGAGTTTAAACCACATTAAAACTTAATAAAGAATTACAGAGTGGCTGAGGGAGTTATAACACTAAAAAGTCTTTAGAAGACAAAATACAAGTGCCTAAAGGCATTATGTTAGTACTGTGTTTTGGGGCTTTTTTAAGGGGAAAAAATACACAAGAAATATTGATTCAATTAGTGAAACCGAACAAGGCATGAGATTGTAAATGAGAATGAATTTACACAGAGCTTCTCAACCCCTTCATCTGCCAAAATATTCCTTTCAGTGTAGTCAGCCTCGTGCATGAGCATTGGAGAATGATTCGAAAGATGACAAAAGTTTCCCTTAGTCATAAATCTTTCTTCTGATTACCTTCTGAAATCTGAAATTCTTAAGACTTGGACTTACCTTAAGCACTTTAATTTCGTCTCAACACTCCTAATGTCTGTAATTGAGTGAAGGCTTTACCTTAACTTGGTTTAATAACATTATTAGCAGGATTTGGCTTAAATGGCTTAATCTTTTACTATACATCACCACATGATAGGAAGGAAAGGCTCCGAGGATTAAAATTATAACTTTTAATTATGGGGAGGAGGCCAGGTCTATAGCCCGTGAAATACTGTATCAAGGAATCTGCCAGGGCCACGTGCATATGTTTAAGGAGAACAATATCAACCATAGAGTGACAACGAAGAAGCACAAAAAAATAAAACTGACTTTCCTCTTGGCCTACTCCGGCTGCCATTGCAAAGTACCACACACTGGGTGGCTTCAACAACAGAAATTTATTTTCTCACAGCACTGGAGGCTTCAAGTCCAAAACCAAGGTGTTGGCAGGGTTGGTTCCTTCTGCAGCCTCTTTCCTCCACCTGCAGACAGCCGTCTTCTCCCTGTGTCCTCGCGTGTCTTCCCTCTGTGCGCGCATCTGTGCCTCAGTTTCCTCTTCTTGCAAGGATGTCAGTCTTGTTGGATTAGGGTCCCCCCTAACAACCTAATGTTGCCTTCATCGCCTCTGTAAAGGTCCTGTTTCCAAATACAGTCACATTCTGAGGTACTGGGGGTTATGGCTTCAACATATGAATCTGAGGGGAAAAATTCAGCCCATACACTCCCCTCCTTCCCAGAGTGGCTCAGACGTCGGCAGGGCAGTTAGGTGGCTGTGACACCATGGAGAGGGCCTGAGGATTGCAGCCGTTTCTCTACCAGTGTGACGTGGGGAAATTAGTAGCCTCTTAGCTTTGGTTTCCCCATTTGTAAAATAAAGCTATAAAAATTTTTCCTCACCAGGGAGTGGTGGGAGTCAAAGGAGGTAATCAATGGGGACAGACAGGCATAGTGTTTCCCAGTTACAGACGGAAGCCCCTCCAAGGCTCCTGCCGCCCTGAGGAGAAAAACCCACACCCACACACGGCCTGCAAGAGCCTGTGTGACCTGACCCCCACCTTTCATCAGCACAGCCCTTCTGAGGGGAGAGAGTCCTGAGACACAGAATTTCTTTTGCCTCCGACAGAAAAACAAGGAATCAAAAGCTATTGTATGTTTTAAAATATTTATTTAATAATCTGTCAAACATTCACATATGCCATGACTGTATGTACAACCTCAATCGCAGAGAGATAAAATATCACCACCAATACAGATGGTGTGACTTTTTAGTCACTAATGATAAAACGTTCTGGAAATTATACTATTTAGGCAGAGTCATCTTCCAGCATCTGTTGGATGATTTGCAAACAAGAGAACACTTTCCTGATACTGTAATCTTTCGATGGTTTAAATTTTTACAGTGGCAAGTTGGAACGACAGAAATGCATATCTTATTTGTCCATTTTTCATGAAAAATCTATCTATGAATAGATAAACAGAGACCAAACTGCTGGGGACACTATTGCCCCCAAACAGCTTTTTATTCTGGCTTCTGGCACTTGCTGTGCAATCTGTGGACAAAATGTATTCTCCACATTATTATTACTTTTTTAAGCCAGATAGTTCACCCGGATGAACTGGGAGCCCAACTAACTGCCCACTTTATTCTGCATCAGTAGTTGTGTTTATAAGCACCAATTAAACATCATAATGGAAGCAAAATGAAGTCCGTCACATAATTCTCAATGGCTCGAGTTTAACTCTACTAAAATTTAAAAATAAAGAGCCTGGTACATAACCAACATAAGAAAAATAAACACTCTTTCTCCTGAGGCCCATGCAAATTAGAATTATCTGCAGCTAGCGTAAGGAAAGAGGGAAAAATTCAAGACCTGGACAACTCTTTCATCCAGCAAATGTCTGCTCAGTGCCTATTACACACTGACGTGGCAGTGAAAATATGGCCCTTCTGCTGCAGGCCACACAGCACTTTGGAGATGGGCAGGTGTGATCCTAGAGCAGTCTCAGGGCCCTCTCTCTCCTAGCTGCCCCCAGGACAACTGGGGCAGGCTGACTTGCTCTTCTTTGCTTGCATTCCAGGCAGCTCAGAAGCTTCCTGTGGCTAGTAGTATTTTCCTGTGCTAAACAGAATCATGTGCATTATCCCATGTCCCTTGCCTTGTTTAGTGGCATCACCAAGCAAGTATCCACTTGAGTATCCCAAGCTAGACATGCACTGCTGGTTTTGTCTCCTTTCTTTCTAGCCTTCGTTTCTAAAATACAGGATTGGTCATACACATGACTCTCTTTTTCAATCCAAAACTGTATTCAAGCTTGTATTTAAATTATTCCTGCAGGATTTAATTTATTAAAGTGACTGAGTGCTGACACATAGTCAATGCTATTGAAAGAAGAATTTACTATTGAACATTTCCCAAGAGAAGGGGACACACCACAACACGCAGGGCCACAGGGGAAGTCCCAGTTTGGGTCCTGAGGCTAAAGCAGGGGTGAGGGGAAAGTTGAGCCCTTGTTGGGGTTCCTGTGGGCAAAGCAAGGCAAAGCAGAGTGAATGGTTTAGAACTGGCCAGTTTGAATAATTCTGGCGAGCTGTGGGGCACAGTGGGGTGCAGTGGGACACTATGACTGGGTTTGTTTAGGGCAGGGATAATATTGGCTTGGTATGTGAGTTAGATAAGGAGGCGGGTGGGGGCATGGCCTTGGATGGGCCACTCTGCCCATGATAGGCGAGCTCCAGGCACGCTGCCCACTACCCCCAGGAATCAGCCAACCCTGGGAGCGGCCACCTCTGCCCAGATCAGTAGGGCCCCTGAGAAAGGTCAACACATTATGAGGTACAAAAAATTTTAAAATTATAATTAATACAAGGTTGTCCTTGGCCAATTGCACAGACTCTAACCCCATAATCACTCCTGCATCAACACCCACGAATGCCCCCGTCACTCTGCCACCTCATGTATTCTGTATTAAACCACCATGAACTTCCTGCTCTTCCCCAAATAGGCCACTGTCTGTCACAGAAATTTTTTGACTCCCTGTATTTCCTCTACCAGAGATACCTTCTTCTGTCTCTCTAGCTCATTTTAAGGCCTAACTCCTTGAACTTGGCAGAAGGAAGCTGCTGCTTCTGGGCTTCCATGGTCCTTTGCTCATATTTCTATTATAGTACTTACTACAGTGGTTACATTTGATTGCATACATGCCATGTCTATTTGCTCTGCTAGATTATAAATTCTTTGAAGACAAGCAACTATTTTATTCTTATCTCCATATTTCCAATGTCTAATATAAATCTTAGCACAATGTAGGGTACTGAGTGAGTATTCATCCTATGATTCTAGAATTAATTCTTTTGTTCCACTGTATATTTGAGGTGTTGAATGGAAGGAGCTTTGGGGTATTTATGCAAGTACTCTCTTGCACACAGCTAAGGCTAAGGCTCTTGACATAGCATGCAATTATAAAATATTTTAGCACATTTAAATGTAATAACACATATGTAGACACTTATTTACATTGGGGTTCTTTGGTTGCAATCCCCAAACTGGATATGTGGGCTCTGGCTAATTTAAGCAAAAAGGAAGTTACCTGGAAAGATATCAGAAGTACATAGAATCAATGAGCAGGCTGGAGAAGCAGGGTTTAAATGGGCAAGAAGCCAGGTAGACCCAGTGACTCATGAACAAGACAATGGGAATGGCATGGTAGCAAGAACAATTTTTCCTGGGCAGTGCCACTAGAATAAATCAACTCAGCCATTTTCAGCATCTGTCATTCCACTCCAGATTTAAATTTCATAGGAGATACATCACTTGGCCTAGTTTGGGTTATGTGCCCAGCCATCAGTTTGCTGAAACAATGATATTTGACTAACAAACAGTTCCACCAGACTGAATCCAGTGAGAAATAAGATAGTCCTCAAAAGGAAATTAGTGTTCTATGAGAAAGGGGCACTGGGCGCTGGCTGCCAAAAGCCACGAGTGTCTTCTCCACCTGTGTCTTAAAATCAACTTGAAATCTACACTATAACAGTTATTACAATTCGATCATGATTAAGTCGTATTATTTATAATCTACAGCCTCTCACTCGGAGAGAATAGACTCTTAATCCAATAAAAGAGCTTTTTTGTTTTTCTAAACTACTAACTTATGAGACACTAGATGTAGCATGACAGGACCTAGGGAACGAGCAGTGAAACAAATGGCCAGCAGTACAGCGGCATCGGGAAGCTCCAGCCATCACCATCCATCTGCATCGCCGTCAGATGGTCACGGTGCAGCCGTGGACGGCACAGCCTTCGGGGGCCAGGGCTGCCTTATAGCCCACTGGCTCCTGCATGTAGCCTGAGTGTTGAGAGAGTCATGGGTTCAATTAACTAGCATTAAAATACTGTACCTCTACAATCACAGCCGGGGAACAAGACTTGGTATGTGAGAGGATATCTGAAACATTTTCCCTGCTGGCTAGAGAGGCAAAATTAAATTATATAAAATAAATTCTCAGCTCTCCATATGTGAACTATCTACATTACAGATTATCAATTCAAGAGCAGCTATTTGTCACCACGGCCGTGACCATGACCCAGCTGGTCTGGACACGGCAGGTGAAAATTTATGTGGATGAAAAATATGTTTCTCTGCTTATTTACATTGTATACTTTATAAAAAGTGTACGAATAATGTTTCTTAAACTTAATGCTCAGTTTTAGCCAGAATATTACTTTTCTTGTTTCAAATATCCCTTCAGCCAAATTAGAAATTTCAGTCTTTTCATGGTCTATAATCTTGTTCATCATTAAGTTTCTTAGTGGCTATTTTCTCTAAAATGACCCCACGACTCTTCTCATATCAATCTCCATTCATTTTTCTTTTCTCTTCTTTTAATAAGTTATCATTTTCTCTTGTAGCAAAGAGTCAAAATATTTCTTAATTTTGCATTGTTTGTTAGTTACAATAAACAAAATCTATTTTATATTAAAAGAATACATTTACAATTCAGGTTCTCATACCAATCAGAAATCTGACCAATAATGGGGATAACTGGAATTGTTTTTAGGACTGTGATATTTTTAACCCTTCCTGAAATGACAAGTGTATCAAACAAGACATAGAGACTAATAATTTTTGAAATCTCTTTGTGATAAGCTTCTGAATTCTAGAACTTCTTCATGCTTATGTTTATTTAGCTATTCTCAAATGCTTTGCTCTCTCAAACCTATCCTACTAAAGCTTATTGAGAACTTTTGTTTAGGTAGGTTACATCTATTGACATTTATCATATTAGAAATAGTGAGAAGTTTTCAAAATATTTAAAGTTGCCTCATTTTATTTTATTTTTTTAGAGACAGGGTCTCACTCTGTCACTCAGGCTGAAGTGCAGTGGTGGCATCATAGCTCACTGTAACCTCTAACTCCTGGGCTCAAGCCATCCTCCCACCTCAGCCTCCTGAGTAACTAGGACTACAGGCCTGCACCACCATGCATGACTTGTTTTTTAAAATTATTTTTCATAGAGGCAAGGTCTCGCTGTGTTGCTAAGGCTGGTCTCAAACTCCTGGTCTCAAGTGATTCTCCCACCTCAGCCCCTCAAATTGCTAGGATTGCAGGCATGAACCACCACACCCAGCCTAAAGTCTTTTTAAAATGACAATAATGAATTCATTACCTTTTAAAATAAATAATATAGTCACATTAAAAAACATATTTCTAAAATGTAATGAATTAGGAGAGTGGATTGCATTGTTGTATATTTTGGTTATTTTTTTTTTTTTAGTGTCTGGTTTAACAGAAGAAAATTGAATTCTCATAATCTGTTTCTGATACACGTCATTTTGGTTGATGTATGTGAAGAAAATCCAGCCTCACATGGATTTGTAGTTAGAAAAGGAAGGAGTATGGAGTAGCTTTCTCAGATAATTTCATATTCTTCTTCAGTATGACACTGGAATTCGACTAGTGCCCACTTCTTAAAGGATGGCTGCAGTGGGAAAACTGATTCTGTGTCAATGAATTTTCCTTCCTCTGTTACATTAAAGCCCATCAATCCACCTCCCATTTAATTTGATCTTTTACTCATGTGTGATTTGTAATTTCCAAATGTTGACAAATTTCATTATATCAATGCCAAAAAATCTCACTAATTAATATCCCCATTGATCTCATCAACAACATTCTTTTTAAGTATTGGGAAACTGTCAAGCTCATGGTGATAAATACAGATTTTTGAAAATTCTAATGTTTGCTAAAAGCTGCATGTGTGTGTCTGTGTGTGGGTGGGTGTCTTCAGAGGTTGCTGCCTGAGAGAGTTTAGAAAGAGAATTTCTTACTAATTGGAAAACACAATCATAAGTTGTGATTCCTGGTATAAATGACCTTTGAACCAGATCTGTCTATAGGCAAATCATTTCTCCTTTTGCTCATTCCCCTTTTATTTTTGCTAAATATTTTGTTATTATGAAAATGTTATATGTTCACTGTAGAAAAATCATAAAAATAAAAATAAAAATAAACAAATAAATCATAATCCTACTAACAAAGGTAATATTGTTAACATTTTGGGATATACAGTGGTCTTTTTCTCTATTTTGTATTAAGTAGTCATTAGACTTATCTAGGAAGAGAATAATCAAAGATAATGCATCTCCTAAAGTCATTTTCACATTTCCCACCTCAATTACAACTCTTAGCCAGGTTTTCATTTTTTCTTTCTGGAAAACGATTCCATTGCCTCTTCTATATTATCCTGTAGTAGTTTCCCTATGCTTGTTGTATCAAATTACCATAAATTTAGTGACTTACCCTAATAAAATTTATTATTTTACCATTATGTAGAGTCTTAACGAGCTAAACACAAGGTGTTGGTAGGGCTGTGTTCTTTTCTAGAAGTTCTGGGAGAGAATCTATTTCTCTGCCTGTGCCAAGTAAAGGCTGCCATTGTTCCTTGGCTCACAGCCTCTTCCCTCTGTCTTCAAAGCCAGAAAGGGTGTGTGAAGTCTTCCCACAGAGCCACCGCTCTGCTCCTCTCTCTGTGGTCAAGTCTCGTGCTAACCACAGCCAGGAAAGGACTTGTGTGATTTCTGTTGAGAAGCACACCCAGATGTTTTAGAATAATCTCCCCATCTCAAACTCCTTAATTTTCACATTTTCAAAGTCTCTTTTTCCTTATTCTTATAAATTCTTTTTTTTTTTTTTTTTTTTTAGACACAGTGTCTCGCTCTTGTTCAGACTGATCTTGAACTCCTGACCTCAAGTAATCCTCCTGTCTTGGCCACCCAGAGTGCTAGGATTACAGGTGTGAGCCACCAAAGTCTCTTTTTCCATTGTGAACAGAAGTTCTCTGAAAAGGAATTTAGAAGAAAGAGACTTTATTTCAGTGAACAGTTTGCAAACCAAGGAGACATAGCCTTCAGTATAAAATGAAGGTGTGTTTCAAAAGAGGGTTCAACCTTTTATAGAGAAAGTTCCTGGCCAGGTTCCCACTCAGGTGTGCTCGTGCTAATGAAGAATTCAAAATTGTTTAGTTCTGATTAATAGACACTTGCTGAGTTCTGATTGGCCGATGCAGGTCACAGCCTATCGGTTGGTTCAGGCAGTGTAAACATAAAGAGGCTGCTATGAAAGTCCCAAACTTAAGCAGATGTGTGAGTTTTCTGGAAATTCAAAGTAAGTGTGTGATCTCTAGTCAGCAAATGATTGCTTGACTCTAATTTGAATTTAGGCCCAGTTAGCCACTCAGGACTCATCCTGAGGGATTGGCTCTTTGAGGGCTCACACCTCAAAGGTAAGGTATGGCAAGGTAAATCTTCACAAGTTTTGAGAATTCAGGTGTGGACATCTTTGGGGAGCTACTATTCTGCCTTCTGCTATTATTGGCAACATTCTGGGGGCACTTTTGTTGTCTTCAAAAGCAATTTATATGATTTAATGAGTAAAATGCTATATCTGCATAGGCTTCAGTATATCCGATTCATGAATCAGTGCTATAATAGATTTGTATGTCTTGTTTTATCTTAAACATGATTATTTTAAGGCTTGTATTCTAATTTCCATGCTCTTTCTGTATGTAAAGACAGGTGATACATCCTTTATCTTCCTCTTGCACTTGTCCTTTGCCAATACCCTTCAAATAAATGAATACATTAAATGTGACAATCTTCAGGGATCAAAAAAGAAAAAAACATTCTAGTTTATTTTGCAACTAAAATCTCTTGGACATTGGGGCCATGTGTGGAGTATTTTCCATCTCATTCGCACAGTGACAACTGCGCCTGTTTGCAGTCAGCTTTCCTAGTCGATCTTAAGCCCAAGTGAAGAGATCAAGAAATATGGATAGGGTGATACAAGCACCACTTTTTTCCCCAAGTTATTAAGTTATGATAAAATATACACGACATAAAATTTACCATCTTAACCATTTTTTTTTAAGAGATGGGTCTTGCCATGTGCAGTGGCTGTTCACAGGTGCAATTAGAGTTCATAGCTCACTGCAGTCTCAACTCCTTGGCCCAAGCAATCCTTCTGCCTTAGCCTCCCAAGTAGCTGGGACTACAGGCATGGGCCACTGTGTTTGGCAATCTTAAGCTTTCTTTAAGAGTACAGTTCAGTGGTGTTAAATACATTTACATTGGCGTGGAATCATCACCACCATCCATCTCCAGAACACTTTTCATCTGGTGAAATTAAAACTCTGTATCCATTAAACAATAACTCCCCATTACTCCTCCCCTCCGCCCCTGGCAACCACCATTATACTTTCTGTCTCTATGATTTTGATTATCCTAAGTATCTTATACAAATAGAATTATACAGTATTTGTCTTTTTGTGACAAGGTTATTTCATTTAGCATAATGTCCTCAAGTTTCACTCAATTTATAGTGTATGTCAGAATTTCCTTTCTGTTCAAATCTGAATAATATACCACTGTATGTATATACTGTACTACATTTTGCTTATCCATTTATTCCTCAATGGAAACTTAGATTGCTTCCATGTTTTAGACATTGTGAATAATGCTACTGTAAACATGAGTGTACAAATATTTCTTCAAGACTCTGCTTTCAATTTTTTGGGTATATATCCAGAAGTGAAATGGGTGAATCATATGGTAATTCCATTTTTATTTTTTTGAGGCACTGTCACACTGTTTTCCACTGTAGCTATACCATTTTACATTTCCACCAACAGTGCACAAGTGTTCCAAGTTCCCTGACTCCTTGCCGGAATTTATTTTCTGTTTTTATTCAATTTAATAATAGCTATCCTAATAGCTGTGAGGTGGTATCTCATTGTAGTTTTAATTTGCATTTTCCTAATGATTAGTGATGTTGAGCATCTTTTCATGTGCTTATGGCCATTTGTATATCTTCTCTGGAGAAATGTCTATTCCAATTCTTTACATATTTTTAAATGAGGTTGTTTGGGTTTTTTTTTGTTGTTGACTTTTAGGAGTTCTCTATATGTTCTAGATACTAATCTTTTATTAGATGTATGATTGCAAACATTTTCTTCAAATCTGTGGCTTATCTTTTTACTCTGTTGATGATGTCTTTGATGCATAAAATTTAAACATTTTTATGGAGTCCAATTTGTTTATTTTTTCTTTTGTTGCCTGTGCCTTTCTTGTCATTTTCAAGAAACCATTGCCAAATCCAATGTCATAAGTTTTTGCCCTATGTTTTGTTCCGAGATTTATAGTGTTAGGATTTGCATTGAGGTCTTCAATCCATTTAAGTGATTTTTGTACATGGTGTTAGGTAAGGGTCCAGCTTTATTCCTTTGTATGTGGCTATCTAATTTTTTTAGCACTATTTGTTGAAAAGACTATCTTTTCCCCTATTAAATGGCCTTCATACTCTTGTCAAAAATCATTTGACCATATACATAAGAGATTATTTCTGGACTCTCTGTTTTATTATTCCATTGGTCTCCATGTCTGCCTTTATGCCAGTACCACATTGTTTTAATTACTATAGATTTGTAGCAAGTTTTTGAAATTAGGAAGTGTGAGTCTTTCAGCTTTGTTCTTTCTCAAGATTGCTTTGGCTATTTGATGTCTCTTGATATTTTTATATGAATTTTAGGATGGGTTTTTCTATTTCTGCAAAATAATTGGGATTTTGACCTTTTGCATTAAATCTGTAGACCACTTTGGTTAGTATTGACATCTTAATATTATGTCCTCAAATCCATGAAAATGAGACATCTTTACACTATGTCTTCTTTAATTTTTTTCAGCAATATTTTCAAGTTTTCATTGTACAAGCCTTTCCTCTCCTTGGTTAAGTTAATTCTTAAGTATCTAATTCTTTGTGATGTTGACATAAATGGAATTGTTTTCTGAATTTCTTCTCCTGAATGTTAATTGTTAGACAAGCATCACCTTTTAAGCAATGAAACAAAGAAAGTCTATATTGTCTGCAGAAAGGCAACTGAAGTGACTGAAACACTGGGAGAGGAAAATTGTACTGAGAGAACAAGTCCACAAAGTGTATACTCTTCAGTTTGTCAGGGTGTATACTGGAAAGTCATGTACAAACACAGTACACACAATTCTAAACCATTTGAAAAGGATAAAATGGATTTGTTGGCCAATCTTGAAGTACTAATTTAAGGAGAATTCTCTAAAAGTTGAACAAGGTAAGTACAAATAATAGAGGAAGTCTAACCTTATAAAGCAGGCAATAGACTAATGGAGTTAGATCTTTCATTCTTTCCAACATTTACTGATGAAATGCACATGGGACAGACATGTATCTTTGATTCCTAGTTGCTAGGAATCAAAACAAGTAAGATAGCCTCTGTCCTTAAGTAGACAGTATGAGAGTAAGGTAATTCCCTTACTATTATTATAGTATACTGTACTTATATACTTATTATAGTATACTATACTATACTATAGTACCCTATAATAATAGTAAGGGAATTATTATTTGCATATAAGCAAATAATTACATTATATTAATAGTATGATCTAAAATTAGATTATGAGCAGGAAACTATGAGAATGCTGTAGATTCAGTACCTACTCTGTTCTATTTAAGATGTGGGTGGGTAAAAATGGTAATTGGAAATGGCTCAAAGAGAAGGTGAATTTTGACTTGAGTCATGAATGATAAGTTGGTGGAAGGGGAATTACCAAAATCAACACAGCTTTGCAAAGTCCTGGGTGTGTGGACTGGGTGTGTGGAGGATTCCGTGCATCTCATGCCCCTACAGCAGGCATCCCTGTCAGCTTTCTGAATCTTGGAGAGATGCAAAAGTGAGCAGTAGCCAGAAGCCACCAAACCACATATATTCATATATCCAAAGATTATGCTTTTCTGCCACTCATCTCCCCATGCCCCTCTGTCTATTTACCTCTGCCAACACTAGATGTCCAAGCTTCTCAGGCTGTAGACAGACACAGGACACTCACTCACCATCTGAACCCATCCCTCATACTCCCCTTGAGGCTCAAAGTTTTAGCCCCGTGTCCTATGCAATCCTGAGCTCTCGCACTCCAGGTCCTAATTTAGGACCAAGAGATAAGTGGTTTCCTTGCTTCACTTTGCTGCCTCCAAACTATTTCTTTTCCTTCCTCCTCTAAACCTCAGAATTCTTTAGAGGATAATGACACCAGGCTATACCATCTAATATCCAAGTTAGTTGTTGCCATCTACTGACATCTTGGGAAATCCACCTGATTCATGAAAGGTCTTGCCTCTGGGCTCTCTGAGGTCCTCTCCTCCTCATACCATCATAATTTCTGATGACATCTATACCCCAATGCTGACCCATCCAACACTCTGAACAGCTTAGCTCTTTGATCTTCTTACCTCCAACCATGTGTCCTCTTCTGCTTGGACTGCCATAACCAAATACTATAGGCTGGGTGGCTTAAACTACAGAAATTTATTTTCTCACAGTTCTGGAGTCTGGGAAGTCCAAGATCAATATACCAGTTGATTCAGTTTCTGGCAAGGGCTCTCTTCCTTGCTTGCAGACACTGTCTTCTCACTGTGTCTTCACATGGCAGAGAGAAATAGAAAGATCTCTGTCTCTTCCTCTTCTTATAAGGCCACGGTCCTATCAGATTAGGGTCTTACCCTTATGACCTAATTTAGTCTTAATTACCTTCTAAAGACCCTACCTACAGATATAGTTACTTTGGGGGTTAGCACTTCATGTCTGAATTTGGTGGGGAGGGGCAGGGGATAGAATTCAGTCCATAGTACCATGTTTTTCAATACCCTATGGTGCCATCTTGGTTATTTATTTTCTTTGTAGCACTTATAATCTGCAATCATTTTATATTTTTGTTTGTGTATAGCCAGTTTAACCACTAGAAGCTCTCCGTAAGAACTGGGACCATCTCTGCCTTATTCATGCTTAGCCCTAGCCTTTAGTATTGTTCAGGTGCACAGATATTAAAATAATGAATAAATGGACTATAAACTGTGTGGGAAAATATTTAGAGATAAAGTATAAAAGGTAATCAGAGGGGGGGTTCTTAAAAACAACATGTACCATGCTATGGAGTTGGAATTTTTCCTGGGGACATACAGGAGCCTCCAGGAGATGACTCCCAGGAGAGGGGAGAAAACATACCTTCTGACAAAGACTTGTATTCACATGTTAATAGCAGCTTTATTCATAATAGCTAAAAACACTGAACACTACTTCAATATTCATCAACCGTTGAGGAGATAAACTGTGGCATATCAATAATATGAATTACTGCTCAGCAATAAAAATGAATGAATTAGTGTTCCACATAGCAATGTTGATGAATTTCAAACACACTGTGCTAAGTGAAGGAAGTCAGACATAAATTACTCCATGCTGTATAATTCCATTTGTATGAAATTCTAGCAAATGTGTGCCTATAGAGACAGAAAGCAGATCAGCAGTTGGAGGCAGGCATTCCTTACAATGGGGCGCAATTGTAACTGAGTCCATGCTTGTGCTACTTGCCACAGGACAGCTAGTAAGTCAAGAGACAAGGTATCGGGGCAAGGACAGGGACGTTTATTCCAGAAGCCAGCAAACTGAGAAGATGGTGGACTAATGTTCTAAGGAACTATCTTAAGTTAGTATGAACTTTAGGCTCCTTTTTATCTCAAGGGAAGGGGCAAGAAGAGGAGGGTCACAAGAGGTAACAAAGGACCACAGACATCTGGACATCAGCAAGGATCTTAGTAGGTTGTAACACTTCTTTTTTTTGTTTTGGTCAATTAACTCTGGAGGACATTGGTCAGGTCACAGTGTTCCTATAAATCTTTAACATAGCATTGTTATCTGTGTGCCCAATTGCCTTATTTCCCTGGGAGTTCGCTTTGGGAAAGGGACGATTATTATCTTTATTCTTGAGTTCAACTACAAACTAAATTCTTTCTATCATTAGCTGGCCTATATGCAGAGCTAAGCAGAAGCTTTTAATCTGTAGGATATTACTGCAGGTGGTCAGAGGCAAAATGGAGCTAGTCATGCTAAGCCTCCTTTCCACTGTTACACAATGAAACATTTTAGTGTCATGAAATATTCTGTATCATAATCCTGGTGGTGGTCTCATAACTGCACACATTTGTCAAAACTCACCCAATTGCACACTTTGAATTGATAAATTTTATTGTATATAAATTATGCCTGAATAAACCCAATTGAAAATGGATTTACAAATGTATAAATATCATGAATGGCTACTAAAAGAAACTATGGAAAAACAAACTTTAAGATTGATGTCAGAAATATCGAGCTTGCCCTTCCCTCTCCTATCCTCTTCCTTTGGAGGCTACTGTTTTCCAGGAGGACTTCTGAGATAAGATTGTTCTGAAGCAACTCTTCCCCTTGTGGGTAGCGACAGGAGTGTAACAATTTGTTTTCTTCCCATGAGGTCCTTTAAAGCTTTACTTTAAGTAATGAGCATTTCTGATTCTAAGTTTCTTTTAAAAGCCTCAGAATTGTCACTGGAAACATATAATTGCAAAAAAAGTAGACTCTGAGTCAGGCAGCCCTTGGATCAAAATCATGTCATTTTACTTACTAATTGAGTGCTATTGCTCATGTGATTAAACTGCACAAAGCCTGAGTTGTCCTCTTCTGAAAATTCGAAATAATAGAACAATCTCACAAAGTGATCTTAAAAGATCTGCCAAGAAGTCAAGCAGTTCCTAAGGAGCAGCAGGTGACAGGTGTTAGGCTGCCTTGCCAAAATCCCTAGATTTGGTTGGAGAGGACACAGTGAGCCCAAATGGATTTAGACAGCTGATCGGAGCAGCCATCAAGAGCTTCCTGTCTGCATCAGTTTCCCTTGTCCCTCAAGCACCCCCAGGGGCATGCATGGGCCCAGGTGGCTGTTGCTTGAGCAGTGATTTTGTGTCACACCTGAGGAATACCAAGCTTCGGAAGCCCCAGAACTGATAGAGGGGCTGGCAAACCTGCTCACCCTGTCCTTCAGAGAGAGATATTATATTTGTTGTCCTGGGATGTTAGCAAACCTTCCCTGGGTGGGGAGGTCTTTATCTTACAGAATTTTATCTTTACAACCCTGGAATGAAAAGAAACAGTCAACAAATTGACTGTTGACACCTAGACATGGAAAAATGTGGGAGATTCACGAAAAAATTTTCTCTAGATAGGATCAAAGGAGAAAAATAAATACAAATTTGTTTTCTGGTGTGGACAACCTTAAGGAAAAAGAAACCCTAAGCGATAGCCTGTGTGCTGGGAGTGAGGAAAGAAAGGAAACGAAGCTGAATTCTCAAGACCATAGCCAAAGTGAAGTCGGAGAGCTGGGCGGCAGGTATGGGCTGGGGAAATGATCCTGGACCACGGGTAGCTCTTTGACAGTGGCTCTTGGACGTCTTGAAGAGAAGTAGAAAATTTAATGAATCACGCATTGAGTGTTTTCCTAGTCCAGAAACTCACCAGAGAAAAATGCAAAAAGAGGATCTATTAGGATGTACCTCCCCAAAATGCTGTACCCGTTTCTGCATAAGAAAACTGAGTAATAAATACTGTTTGCTTTCCAATTACTAAAGTAATACAGTCCACCCTCTGTAACCCTATTGGTTGAATCCGTGGATGCAGATGCAGATCCAGAGGGCCCACTGTGAGGGACTTGAGCATCTGAGGGTTTGGCATTGTGGGGAGGTACTGGAACCAATCCCCCACGGAGACTGAGGGCTGACTGTATACAGTAGTCCCCTCTTCTCTGCAGGGGATACATTCCAAGACCCCCCAGTGAATGCCTGAAACCTCAGACAGTACTAAATCCTATATATAGTATGCTTTTTTGTCCTGACAACCAAGCCAGCTGCTAAGTGACTAAGGCAGTGGCCTCTACAGCATGGAGACGCTGGACAAATGGATGATTGAGCCAGAAGGTGAGAGACGGTATGTGATTTCATCACGCTACTCAGAACAGCCTGAAATTTAAAACTCACGAACTGTTTATTTCTGGAATTTTCCATTTAATATTTTTGGCTGGCAGTTGACTTCAGGTAACTAAAACTGCAGAAGGTGAAACCGAAGATAAGAGAGCACTGCTTGTATTCTTCAGAAAACATAAAGAAGAAAACAAAAATCATTCATATCTCTTCATCCAGAGATAACTGCTATGAATGCTTGCTGTATTTTTAGTACACTAAAATACACTGAGATGACATGAAATAAATTATTTCCTAATTTTTCATAAATATGTTGCAGTCATTTCCCAAGGTAATTATTAATAGAAATAAGATTTTAAATGGCCACATACTATTCTATTGAATAGATAATCAACAATTTACTTAATCATTGCTCACTTAGACACTAGATTATTATTAGTTTTTCACCAAAATAGAACTGTAATGAATATACCTGGACATAAATATTTGTGTAGCTGAATATTTCCTTAGGAATAAATGTCTAGATATCAATTTAGTGGGTCCTCCATCTATTTAAATTGCCCCTAGAACAGCCAATTCACTTGTGTGGATCTCCTCCCAATTCTGCATTCAGTGACTTCTGGTTGGTAGCATGAAATTGGCCAAGGTAGTATTTTGCGCTATAGAAACTGGCAAACACTCTAAATCAGTTTGTTTTCTCCCACTATGCTGGTTGCTAAACCTTTACCAGAACACACTAGAGAAATGTACCAAATTTTTTACTTCTTCAATAGTGTTTAAGAGCACCTTCTCACATGATCACTGGATACTACTACTGACAGTGCTGATATCTGCCATTTGACCTCAGAAAAATGGCATATTATTTTGTTTTAATTTACTTATTATGAAGTTGATGTTTCTGTATTTTAAAGAATATAATGTGGCCGGGCGCGGTGGCTCAAGCCTGTAATCCTAGCTCTCTGGGAGGCCGAGGTGGGCGGATCCTTTGAGCTCAGGAGTTCGAGACCAGCCTGAGCAAGAGCGAGACCCCATCTCTACTATAAATAGAAAGAAATTAATTGGCCAACTAATATATATACAAAAAATTAGCCGGGCATGGTGGCACATGCCTGTAGTCCCAGCTACTTGGGAGGCTGAGGCAGCAGGATTGCTTGAGCCCAGGAGTCTGAGGTTGCTGTGAGCTAGGCTGACGCCACGGCACTCACTCTAGCCTGGGCAA
>VSMD01132217.1:0-13074 GCA_008750895.1 Mirza zaza
TGAGACAGAGTCTCACTTTATTGCCCAGGCTAGAGTGAGTGCCATGGCGTCAGCCTAGCTCACAGCAACCTCAAACTCCTGGGCTCAAGCGATCCTGCTGCCTCAGCCTCCCAAGTAGCTGGGACTACAGGCATGTGCCACCATGCCCGGCTAATTTTTCTATATATATTAGTTGGCCAATTAATTTCTTTCTATTTATAGTAGAGATGGGGTCTCGCTCTTGCTCAGGCTGGTCTCGAACTCCTGAGCTCAAACGATCCGCCTACCTCAGCCTCCCAGAGAGCTAGGATTACAGGCTTGAACCACCGCGCCCGGCCCTGGGCTGCTCATCTTTACTGCTGTGACGAAATGCATGGGTTGGGCAGATCTGCTGTGTAGCCACGCCCATCACTAGGTCTTATTTTGGGGGTAGGGCTTCTATTGTGCAAATGCTCAGAAATCCTGTTAGGGCTTATTTCATGGGTTGGTCTCATTTTGGGGGCAACATGGTAGATATATGGGCATTGTTTCCAGATAAATTTCACACTGAAAACTATTCTGTACCATGCCACAGGCACCAGCAAACAAGCAATAATTCCACCTTTTTTATACTATCCACTGCTCACCTACCCATGTTACTAGTAGCCTTCCAGTTTACAAGAGAACACAGGCACAGAAATTAGTAAAACCACACCAACAAATGGCAACCAGACTGTATGAACCATACACCCTCAAGTATAGTCTCATGTACTGGGAGGACACCCAACATCAGCAAGGGGCTTCTGTGCAAGTGAATGTTAAGGTTGGAGCTAAAGGATGACTTAGGAGTTAAAAAGCAGGACAGGGCAGTAACTAGTTATCTTAGAAAGCATTCTCTGTTGGGCGCGGTGGCTCACGCCTGTAATCCTAGCACTCTGGGAGGCCAAGGTGGGCGGATTGCTCAAGGTCAGGAGTTGGAACAGCCTGAGCAAGAGCAAGACCCCGTCTCTACTAAATATAGAAATTAATTGACCAACCAAAATATACAGACAAAATTAGCCAGGCATGGTGGTGCATGCCTGTAGTCCCAGCTACTCAGGAGGCTGAGGCATAAGGATTGCTTGAGCCCAGGAGTTTGAGGTTGCTGTGATCTAGGCTGATGTCACAGCACTCACTCTAGCCTGGGCAACAAAGTGAGACTGTCTCAAAAAAAAAAAAAAAAAAAGGAATTCACTTAGCCCCTATTCTGTATGTTCTCACTGGTACTCCAATCACTAAGAGATTGAAATTGGCCTCCAAAGTCATTACACTATAGCAGATGAACATGCTACTAAGGTTATGCTTTCACTTACTCTAGCAACCTCAAACTCCTGGGCTCAAGTGATCCTTCTGCCTCAGCCTCCCAAGTAGCTGGGACCACAAGCACGCACCACCATGCCGGATAATTTTTTCTCTCTATATTTTTAGTTGGCCAATTAATTTCTTTCTATTTTTAGTAGACACAGTGTCTTGCTCTTGCTCAGGCTGGTCTCAAACTCTTGACCTTGAGCGGTCCATCCTATCCGGCCGCCTTGGCCTCCCAGAGTGCGAGGATTACAGGCGTGAGTCACCTCGCCTGGACACAATCTCATTTCAATATTTAGTAAATCCAGTACTGAGGTGTCCCATTCCCCAAACCTACACTAATTCTCTAAGACTACAAGTCTGATTAAAAAATACCTTAGCACACCAGACAGATTTTTAAAAACCGAAACATTTATTGTACGATTAATTGTTGAAATTCTTAAGATGAACTGGATGCTGCAACAGCTGCCCTCTTGGGTTTAGGTGTTGTTCCTTCACGGAATCCATGCCTGCACATTAAAAACAAGAACAGTTACTTCAGCAACAATGCCCACATTTTAACTTCTGTTAAGCAGGTTTCAAACAAGCTTATCTCAGTTAAATGTTGAAATCAATGTTATTCATAAGTTCAGACATTTATTTTTACAACATCACCGATAAGCTGTTACTCTTTACTTCATTCTGCTTAAAGATATCCACTTTAGGATATAATTAACTAAATCTGCAATAATGGCCCCCAAACTTATTTGGCCATAATGGTCACTAGGCCAGTTATTTTGTTCTAGCTTGTCAAGACAATTAAGGTATTTATGAAATTGTTCTGTACTGAGGGATAGATCCCAAATATTTTCCCTTAGCAAAGAAAAAAAAAAAAAGGAGAGCATATTCAATGGCAGAGATTTTCTAAACCTCTTAACGAAGAGATTTACGTTTTAACTCACTTAATATTTGTATCTATTATAAGAAAGGTATACTACTACTCCCCTTTAAAGATCAGTAAATTGAGGCATGGCAAAGTAAGCTTGCAGTGTGGCTCCAAGTTCACACTCTAAACTACATGATACTAGGCAGACCACTCAAAACCAAGTCTGTACAACTGTATAAATGACTTTAGGTACACAGAAAAGCCAGCTCAGCACATGAACAAACATACCTAAGCATGTTCACAAATCTCCAATTGCCTTGTAACCTTTTAAAAAATTGGATACTCTGGAGATTGAGTGGATAGAGGCCAGAGACTCTGCAAAATATGCTGTTTTGCCCAGGACATTCCCCCACAACAAAGAATTATCCAGCCCAGATATCAATAGCTGAGAATCACTGAAATAGAACGCAGTAATGGAGGGAGCACAGCTTTAAAGTTCAGTCTGCATCACTTCTTAGATTGGTTATTCTTAGAAGCTACTGTTAAAATGCAGGTTGGTAAGAAATGCTGAGACTCTGCATTTCTAACTCACTCTTAAGGGCCAGACTTTTGAGTAACAAGACCTTAAGGTATCTTTCTATATAAAAGACAATAGCAACTAGGACAGTTTTCTACAGCAGACTTACCTAAAGCCACAAAACTGAATTGAACCAAGTTAGCATGACTCCAGACCTCAATCACTATTGTCTTAAAAAAAATTTTGATACCAATTAAGAGTGAGATGAAGGTATTCCTAATAAATATCACATTTTGGTGGTGGAAAGCAATGCTTCAGACACTTGTACTATCTAATGAAAAAATCATTAATAAAAGCCAAATTAAAATTAGTCTCAAGGTCCTGGTGGCCGAAGAAAAAAGTTGCTTCCAATACCTCACGCCTACTAACCATCAAGGTGGGACCTTTTTACACGAGTCCACACACAAGTTCTTATACAAGCCCATAGGACCAATGATCAAAACAGAAAAACTGTACCTGAATCTGCGGTATACAATTTTTAGGTGCCTCATCCGACCGGTTCCGGTGGTATTTCTTCTTTTAGCCTTAGCACTCCAATTATCTAAAACACAAGTTCAGGCAAAATTACAAATGGTTTCTCCCTTATACAACTTAAAGGCATCACTGGTTTATACGCTTGAGTATTATGGCCCTTCATCAGCATACAGATGTACAAATCTTATGTTAAGCATCAAATACAGTTCAAAGTCATTCCCCCACTTAAGTACAACGCAAACAAAAACAGATGGTCTGGAAAACATTACTTACACTTTCTCTTGCGCTTGGCAGGGTAGCCACATTTGCCACAGGTCGACTTTTGAAGGTGGTAGGCCTTAGAGCCACAACGGCGGCACAACGTATGCGTCTTATTGCGACGCTTACCAAATGATGACGTCCCCTTCGTCTGTAAATTAAAGAAACAAACAATTCCGAAATCTGGGCATTTCTACACTTACTCTGACATTTTCAGGGAAAACTAATGGTAAAACTTAAAGGCAATCATAATAGCCACAATTACGGGAGAAGTTTGTAATTTTCACAAATGCCAATTATCTAAAGCCCTCGGCAAGAGTTGCAGTGTTCTGAAATCTCTCTTATTATCGTAAAATAAATAAGTGAACAAGGAATAGGTAAAAGACAAAAGACTGGTTTTCCTACCTACTACAAAAGCAAAAACTTTCTGCCAGGTACCACCAACGAATGCCTTTGCACACAGAGCCAATCGCTCCGTAACTTCTTCCCTCAGCTCCCATCCGAGGAAAGAGCTGTGCGGGCTCCCCAAAGGGCAGACCGAAGCAAGGGACCTAGTGCGGCGCCAGCTCCACGACTACAGGCTGGTCCCCTAGGCACCAGTCAGGAGCCATTCTTCTGGTTCTCGGAGGCCACCGCACACCCCTTTCCTGACCACCCGTTCCCCTTATCCGGAACCTTGCCAGCCCCCCAAGGAGAGCAAGCAACGCGGCGCAGAGAACGAGGATGGAACACGATTCTAAGAAGCCCCCACAATCAACTCACCATCTCGCTTCTGTGGCCGAGACCAAAGAGACCGGAAAAGAAGGAACTTCCGCTATATAGAAGCTTCCGTCCAAGAAGTACTTCCTGCGGAGCGTGGTGCAGCGTTCTCAATCGTCCGTCGCCCGCAGTGTGGGTGGGGCCAAGAGGAAGCGGAGCCAGGCGGAGCCAAGCGGGTTTCAGCTTCAGGCAGGCACCGGATGGGCGTGTTTGCGCCTGATCAGTCTGGGCCCAGGTCTGCGTTCTGGGGCAAAGCTTGGCTTCTCATGCTGCTGGTGCTGTTAACCAGCCTTTCGCTTTGTAGATCAGATCTGTTGCCACATTGCAGATTCCAGTCCTCCAGCTGCAAGGAGAAACGGGAGTGCGGGAGCGGCCTGCTCAGTGCTCCCGGCGTGTGTGCGCTGACTGCGGGACTGGGATCCCGAACCAGGAGAAGCCAGTTTCTCCACTCGGGGCCCGGAAGCTTTTGGCTGATGCGGACTCTCACTTTGAGAGGTCGCCAGGAATAGGAGGCACGGACTGTCCTTGGAGGGGCTGGAGTTTAGAATCTAAAGGGAAAGGAAGATAGCTTTTATACTGTAGTAATTTAGCGGCAAAAGATTTGGCTGTGCCAAGGAATCACACATGGAACTTGTTAATTATAGTTTTCATCAGCCTCTCGTTAGGAAATCTGATTCAGCAGGTTTGGATAGGGTCAGGAAGTCTGTACTTAAGACGCTTTCTAGGTAGTTTTGAAATCGGCGGTTCCCAAACTACTTTGGTCCACGCTATTATATTTGTAACTGCTTATCCAAAAAAAAAACCCCACTCTCACAAAACAAGATTATATCCAAACATTTAAGAGACAGGTTTTAGCTCTGTAGCCCTGCCTGCAGTTCAGTGACCCAATCATAGCTCACTGTAACCTCGAATTCCTGGGCTGAAGCGATCCTCCTGCCTTACCCTCCCGAGTAGATGGGACTACAGGCATGCGCCACCAAGCCCGGCAGCACTTAAAAATTAGGAAGGCCGGCATGGTGGCTCACGCCTGTAATCCTAGCACTTTGGGAGAGTGAGACGGGAGGATCACTTGAGCTCAAGAGTTTTTAGACCACCGTAAGCAACAAAGCAAGGCCCCGTCTCTATAAAAATAAATTAGCTGGGCCTGGCGATGTGCGCCGGTAGTCCTAGCTACTACAGAGGCTGCGGCAGGGAGATTGCTTGAGCCCAGGAATTTGAGGTTACCATGAGCTATGATTGGGACACTGAACTCCAGCCTGGGCTACAGAGCTAGACCCCTTCTCTTTTAAAAAACAAAAAGGGTGTGGGGTACCGATATAATCTGCTTACTTTCTAAGCAAGCCAAAAGCTTCCGGGCCCCGAGTGGAGAAACTGGCTTCTCCTGGATCTCTGCTTACTGAGAATTCTTGGCTTGTCATGCAAAATTTTAACAAATTGACTAGATGGTAGATGAACACCTAGGAATCAGGTTCAATTTTAGCAGGTTAACAATTGATTAGTGCCTAATAAGTAGTAGGCTCTTTTCTAGAGGATGGAAATAGAAACATTAACAGGACATGTGGTAGATGTTGTAGAGGAGACGGGAAAGCAAACATTTGAATGATTTGATCAAACTGCAATTCAAGGGAGACTCTGGATTAGGTGCTTTATTTCCTGTTGCTGCTGTAACAAGTTACCAGAAATTTAGTGGCTTAAAGCAACACTAATTGACAGAAAGTTTCAATTATGGGAGATGAAGATCCATCCATAATTAGTTCTAGAGATCTAAAATACTGTGCCTATAGTCAACAATATTATACGCCTAAAAATCTGTTAAGAGTAAATCTCAAGTGTTACCATAATTTTAAAAATATATATAAATTTATTAAGGTTCTGCTTGTCAGAAGCACGAGAAGGGTCTCACTGGGCTAAAACTGAAATGTTGGCAGGGCTACCTTTCTGGGAGGTGCAAGGGGAGAATCTGTTCTTTTGCCTTTTTCAGCTTCTAGAGGCTGCCCAAACTCCTTGGTTTATTGCTCCCTTGCACCTTTAATGCCAGTAATATAATAGTGTCCCTTTTTCTTTTTGAAACAGGTCTCTCTCTATTGCCTAGCCTAGGACTAGAATGTTGTGCCCTCATCATAGCTCACTGCAACCTCAAACTCCTGGGCTCAGGGGATCCACCTACTTCAGTTTCCCAAGTAGCTAGGGCTGCAGGCACATGCCGCCACACCTGACTAATTTTTCTGTTTTTTGTAGAGCTGGAGTCCACTATGTTGCTCTGGCTGGTCTCGAACTCCTGGTATCAAATAGTCCTCCTGCCTTGGCATCCTAAAGTGCTGGGATTATAGGCATAAGCCATCACACCTGGCCAGTCTCCCCTTTTCTACATGGAATAAATTCCAACACCCCCAGTGGTTTCCTGAAACCACAGATAGTACCAATCCCTACATAGACTATGTTTTTTCTATACAAACATACCTATATTAAGTTTATGAATTAGGCACAGTAAGAGATTAACAATAGCTACTAATAAAATAGAACAATTATAACAAGATACCGTCATAAAAGTTATGCAAATGTGGTCTCTCCCTCTCTCTCAAAATCTTACTGTACTGTTCTCACCCATTTTCAGACCGTACTTGATCGTGGGTAACTAAAACCCTGAACCTGAGGAAAGTGAAACCTCGATAAGGGGGGACTACTGCAGTCTTTCTCACGTTGCATTACTCTCTCTTGTCTTCTTTTTTTTTTATTTCAGCATATTATGGGGATACAAATGTTAAGGTTACATAAATTGCCCTTGCCCTCCCTCCCCCCTCGAGTCAGAGCTTCAAGCATGACCATCCCTCAGACGGTGCGTGCGAATCGCACTCATTATGTATGTATATACCCATCCCCTCCCATCTGCCTGATGCCCGGTAAATGTTCCTATATGTCCACTTAGGTGTTGATTAGTTAATACCAATTTGCTGGTGAGTACATGTGGTGTTTGTTTTTCCTTCTACTTTGAAGGCCCCTTGTAATTACATTCAGCTGAGTTGCTACCTGTGAGAAGGGAGGTCAGGCATGCCTTGTCATGTCTTCTTCCCTTCTTGGAGATATCATTTGTAATTCATTAGCAGGCCTAAGGATATGCAAGACAAGGCTTAAAACACACCTGTAGATCATCAATTTACTTAACTGATCACTTGAGTCTATGTCTGGTAGCTTGTCTCTGATTAACAGACTTTCTTACCTTACCTTACAACCCTTTAGACAAAGCTTCATTTCTTTAAACAATTACAAATCAAAGAATATTTAAACCTACTTCTAACCTGTAATCTCCCAATTTTTTTGTTTTCTTTTTTTCTTTTTTCTTTGAGACAGAGTCTTACTCTGTTGCCTGGGCTAGAGTGCCGTGGTGTCAGCTCACAGTAACTTCAAACTCCTGGCCTCACGTGGTCCTACTGCCTCAGCCTCTCCAGTAGCTGGGGGTACAGGCATGCGCCACCATGCCCAGCTAATTTTTCTATATGTGTGTAGTTGTCCAGTTATTTTTTTTCTATTTTTTTTTAGTAGAAATGGGGTATTGCTTTCGCTCAGGCTGGTCTCAAACTCCTAAACTCAAAGCATCCACCTGTCTCAGCCTCCTAGAGTGCTAGGATTACAGGCATGAGCCACCACACCAGGTCCCAAATTGAAATGTTCTGCCTTTTTGGCCAAACCAACATACGCCTTCCATGTATTGATTTATGACTTTATGTGTAATTCCTGTCTCCCTGCAATGTATAAAACCAAACTAACCCAACTGTGGCAACACCACTTACTCAAGGCTTCTTGGGCATTGGCTCTCTGGGCCATGCTCACACATATTTGGCTCAGAATAAACCTCTTTAAATTATTTTACAGAGCTTGCTTTCATTTCCATTGAGAGTTGTTATGATGCTATATTGTAGGTCTATATTGTAGATCACTGAAGTTCATTCTTTTTGTATGCTATATATTATGTTACATGAAATACTACAGTTTATTCATCCAGTATCCCATTGCTAGTCATTAGATTGTTTTCAGGTTCTTGTGAACTGTGAAATAATAAACAAAGACCAAGTAGATTTTTTTTAAATCAAAATGAAAAAATAAGTTCGATAATAAAAACAAAAAATGTAAAATACCATGTTTCCATGAAAATAAGACCTACCCATAAAATAAACCCTAGCAGGATTTCTCAGCATTTGCGCAATATAAACCCTACCCCGAAAATAAGACCTAGTGATGGCCGTGGCTACGCAGCGTATTTGCACAACCCATGCGTTTTGTCGTAGAGCGGCAAAGAATACGAGCAGCCCTTCTCATCTGCCCCATCGTGACAGCTACTATGCCAGAGGTGACCGGGAAGGTGCAGGTAGCCCCACCAACAAGGTTGGCTCCCCCTGTCAGGTCCCAGCCATCTTGTGCATGCTGCAAGCTGAGGCTTTGAGGGGAAAATAACATATCCCCTGAAAATAAACCCTAAGGTGTCTTCTTGAGGAAAAATAAATATAAGACCCTGTCTTATTTTCAGGATAAAATGGTATGAACTAGTAATCTTTAAAGTGGAAAATATAAATCCCTCTGTAATCATATCCCCAGAGATAACCAATGTTAAAATTTGGTTATCTATCTATATATATATCATGTACAGATGTGTTGTACCTATTATTTTTTATTTATTTATTTTTGAGACAGAGTCTCACTCTGTTGCCCAGGCTAGAGTGTCATGGCATCAGCCTAGCTCACAGCAACCTCAAACTCCTGAGCTCAAGCAATCCTCCCGCCTTGGCCTCCCAGAGTGCTAGGATTACAGGCATGAGCCACCACACCTGGCTCCTATTAATTTTTTAAAACAAAAATGAGATCTGTAAATTGCTGTTTTCCATAGCAATATATCATGTGTAGTATTACTTGTCCATATAGAGAGATCTACTCTTTTTTAACAATTTTTTGATATTTTACTGTTGACATATCAATATTTATTTCACAAATTTCCAATTTCAGACATTCTGGTTATTTTCAATTTTCTGCTTTTATAAGTAACATTGTAATACAGATCCTTGCATATATATCTTTGGGCATTTATCTGATTTATTTTATTTCATTTTATGTTTTTGAGACAAGATCTTTTTCTGTCACTGAGGCTGGAATGCAGTGGCATGATCATAGCTCACTGTAACTCCAAACAGCTGGGCTCAAGCAATCCTCCTGCCTCAGTCTCCAGAGTAGCTGGGACTTATAGGCATGTGACAGCATGCCTGGCTAATTTTTTTAAAAAAATTTAATGACGGGGTCTTTCTGTATTGCCCAGGCTAGTCTCAAACTCCTGATCTCTAGTGATCCTCCTACCATAGCCTCCCAAAATGCTGGGATTATAGGTGTTAGCCACCACACTGGACCTGATTGTTTTCTTTTCTTTTTTTTTGATTATTTTCTTAAGATCATTTCCTGGAAATGAAATTGCTGGATTGAAAGAAATGATTTTATTTATTGCTGAATATTGCCCTCCAAAAATCAATTAATAATTTACGTTCTAATCATCATAGTATAGAGCTCATAGCAGGAAATACCTAGTCCAACCAAGTTCAAGAGAGACTTCTTAGAGGAGGTGACTCTTGAGGTTTGAGTTATGACAAGATTGAAACAAGCCTTCAAAGGAGCAGATAAATAATTTACAGGGAGCCATTGAGAGAGTGCCCAGGGCTAGATTCCCCCACTGTGCTTCTTTGTGTCTATATTCTCCAACACTAGGTGTCACTGATATATTTAATCTTTGCCAAATAGAATTACTCTTTGTTTTTTTATTTTTTTACTTTTATTTATTTACTTACTAGTGTCAATGGAAAAGAAGGCAAACTGTAAAATAATGTAAAGAAGTTTATTCTGAGCCAAATTTAAGGACCATGGCCTTAAGCCATGCCCAAGAAGCCTTGAACCAGTGGACTGGCTGTGGTTGGGTGACAGTTTGGTTTTATACATTTCGGGGATACAGGAATTACAGGTAATGTCATAAATCAATACATGGAAGGCAGGCCGGGCGCGGTGGCTCACGCCTGTAATCCTAACACTCTGGGAGGCCCAGGTGGGCGGATTGCTCAAGGTCAGGAGTTCGAAACCAGCCTGAGGAAGAGCGAGACCCTGTCTCTACTGTAAATAGAAAGAAATTAATTGGCCAACTAATATATATAGAAAAAATTATCCGGGCATGGTGGCACATGCCTGTAGTCCCAGCTACTCAGGAGGCTGAGGCAGAAGGATCGCTTAAGCCCAGGAGTTTGAGGTTGCTGTGAGCTAGGCTGATGCCATGGCACTCACTCTAGCCTGGGCAACAAAGCGAGACTCTGTCTCAAAAAAACAAAAAAAAACCAAAAACATGGAAGGCATACATTGGTTTGGCCCAAAAAGGTGGGACATATCAAAGTGGGGGCTTACAGGTTATAGGTGGGTTTAAAGACTCTTTGACTTGTAATTGTTTAAAGAAATGAAGCTTTGTCTAAAGACTTAAAATGTTTTAAGTTAAGATAAGGAATTCTATTAATCAGAGACAAGCTATAGCCACGTATTTGTTGTATATATTGAGGACCTGCAGGTTTGTCTTAAACAGCCTTAGACCTGTTAATAAGTTACAAGGTATATCTCCAAGTAGGTACAGTTCGCATGATGAGGCATATTTGACCTCCCTTCTCACAGCGAGCAACTCAGTTTTAGGATATCCCCTTGGCCAAGAAAGAGTCCATTTATTCAGCCAGTGGGAGTGGAGAGGAGCCTCAGACTGAATTGTAGTTCACAACGGGACGGTTTCATAATCCATTTCCTGGTTTAGAGGAAAAAGAAACTATGGCTACGGAGAGCGTTCCCTCAGAGATCATAGAAAGAGAAAGAAAAAAGTTGCTTGAAATCCTCCAACACGATCCTGATTCTGTCTTAGACACTTTAACCTCTTGGAGGCTGATTTCTGAGGAAGAATATGAGACTCTGGAGCATGTTACAGATCCCCTGAAGAAAAGTCGGAAGCTGTTAATTTTGGTACAGAGAAAGGGAGAGGTGACCTGTCAGCATTTTTTCAAGTGTTTATTTAGTACTTTTCCAGAGTCAGCTGCCATTTGGGGCTTAAGGCACGGTAAGTTGATTTTATACAATTTCTGGGATGAGGGAGGGGGGTAGATTTTCTGAAAAAAAAAAGAAAGAAAAGAGAAAATTACCACCTTTCATTTTGTTTGTCTTTCTCCTAGAGATAATTTTCACTGAAATATGAGATAGGAGGAAAGTGTCCAGAATTTAAAAACCAGGGAATGATGTATCTTGTTGGTTTAGGGTATTGATAATTTTAGACTGTATCTAAAACTTGCAGTTGTTTTAGTGCTAGCATAAACTGCTTGTTATTTTGGCAGTGACATTTTAAAACCTCACGGTTGGAAAGAGAACACTCTATTAATAGTGACAGAATCTGAGGTTTCTTTTTCAAGTAAGTGAATCCACGAATATTAACGGTCCCAAGACCACAAGCTGCATCTTTCACTTGGTGTAGCCATTTTGAAAATACAGGAAAAATAATTTTTAGCATTCACAGATGGCAGATAGGTAAATACATTTTCTTGGTAATAAAAATCCCAGCAGCACTCGTTTTCTGGAGCAATTCAAATACTAATTCTTAAATGTATCAAGGATAACTAGTAGATGCGGTGTCTCGTGCCTGTAATACTAGCACTCTGGGAAGCCGAGGTGGGAGGATTGCTTGAGGTCAGGAGTTGGAGACCAGCCTAAGCAAGAGTGAGACCCTGTCTCTACTAAAAATAGAAAAATTAGCTGAGCATCGTGGCGCCAGCCTGTAGCCCCAGCTACTTTGGAGGCTGAGGCAAGAGGATCCCATGAGCTTCGGGGTTTAAGATTACAGTGAGGTATGATGACGCCACTGCACTCAAGCTGCGGGACAGAGACTCTGTCTCACAAAAAAAAAAAAAAAAGCTAATTAGTGGCCCACGAGGCAGCAGTTCTTCCAATTGTTTAGCAATTCTGTAAATTGCCACTAGAGGCAGGTGTAGCTCCTTGTCTAGAAATTTGAAAAAATATTCAGGATTTTTCTTTTTTTTTTTTGAGACAGAGTCTTGCTCTGCCAACCTGGTTAGAGTACAGTGGTGTCATCATAGCTCACTGCAACCTCAAACTCTTGAGCTCAAAGGGATCCTCCTGCCTCAGCCTCCCGGGTAGCTGGGACTACAGGCACATGCCACCACCCTGGCTATTTTTTTCTATTTTAAGTAGAGATGGGGTCTCACTCTTGCTTAGGCTGGTCTTGAATTCCTGAACTCAAGAGCTCCTCCCACCTTGTCCTCCTAGTGTGCTAGGATTACAGGCATGAGCCACTGTGCCCAGCCTATATTTAGGATTATTTTAAGAGATGTTAGAGAGGTAGGGGCTCAGATAAAAAGGTGAATGTTAATGGTCCCTAGTGTAAAACAAGTCACATATGCATAGAAAAATAGCTTTTATTATTTCTAGGACATACTATTCCAAATTAGAGCTATTTGCTTACTGATTAGAAATTATCGAGATCAGATTTCATTAGCAATGGCCCCAGGAAACTGGAGTCTCTTGTGGGTCACAGTAAACACCGTTCAAAAATTAAAATTTTCTTTTTGTTTGTTTACCCCGTAAGGTTGCTATGAAAGACTCAAACTGTTGACTGAGAGAGTGATGTGATCTGATTTTTTTCAGTGGGAAAAATAAAGTTCTGACAATTTGATTTGTTGCCATCCAAGTTACATAGGAGGCAGTAGGTATGAAATAAGGAAGAGGGATGATGCTTTGAGGACTCAGAAATTCAAGTTATTTTATATATATATATATA